>JAMQGT020001130.1:0-56380 GCA_024447675.2 Pterophyllum scalare | reverse complement strand
TAACAATGAAATAACTATATTGAAATAACTATATTGAAATAACTATACAGAAATACCACTGAAAGAATACTGAGAGAACAAACTCGTTTCCTTCAGTGGTTCTTGCTGATGCGGCTGGAAGAGGATTTTTGAAGCTCTCCCCCTGTCGGAGCTCTCGGGAACTGCTCTCGGTTTGTTGCCTATTTTAGTCATTTCCTGTCAGCTGTGTGGAATGTGTGACGTAGACCCCATCAGAGCGTTCAGCCACAAGTTTTTCAGAAACGATAGCGAGTCCTCTTACTCTGCTGCCCAGCGCTCGTCCCGCTGCTGCTCTCGGTGAGTAAAGAAGCGTTATGCTGTCCGTGCTTTGACAGGATTCATGAAGTTGTATCTAAGAACTTTCAGCACAGCCGCGCAACTGTGTTCATATCCGTTTTTCCATGTGAGCGCTCCCAGTGCTGCAGCTGTTGCAGAGGGAGGATCTGGACCTGTATAGTCTGAACTAACTGTAGAATGATCAGAGGGCGGAGGGGTTCACCTCTGAGCATTTACAGTCACATGTTGATGAAAGAGTTATGAGCTACTATGAATGTGCTGAGGGTGTAATCAGACTAATGCTGCACAGACTATGTGTTCTGACTGGGGTCAGTTATAGCAAGTCTTATTCCTTCAGTGAGAAACACGATGGAGTGACACACACTGGGACCCTCCCCACAGTGTGGCAGGCAGGACATGCCACTTTCAGCATTCAGTGCTGAAAAATAAAAACTTGGCTTGGAGGTGTGAGGCACTTAATTTTTGTCCCAACACGTTATAAGAGTTCATCCAAACTTAGACCCGGAAAAGTGACTTTATGTGTCTGGCTATGTGTTGTCATAGACAATGGGGCTGTCGCACTTTATCTGTAGTACAGTTCATGCTCATCAGAATGGGCAAATATCAGCCCACGTGAGGCTAATGATCAATACAGTTATGTTAACATGAGCAAATGCATTGCATCAGTTGTGTTAGGGAACAGCACTGATATTCAATATTTTCAACATCTATAATAAAGACAGTCTTGTTTTGGTTCAGCTCTATTATAGGTATTGCCCTTAAATAATTTTGGTCAGATTCTTGCAGGACAAATGTGACATTCTCATCTTGTTTAACAAGTGCAGGAAATGTGACACCAGCTACTGATATTTAACATCCACTCGCCAAGTTTAATGTTTTAATTCTATTTATTTTTGTGGGTTCTCTGTATTTTTATCTGCTTTTAGGATTTGTGTGAAAGTCATATTTAAGTTAAAACAGAAAATCCATTTTAATTATGGATAAAAAGCCCACTTAAAAGCAGGAAATGTGCAGGTTTGGTTCCTTAACTTGGATATTATTACTAAAATTGAAGGATGAGTGGAAGTAATTTAAACATGCACATTTATGCATTTTATTCTTCGGTATTTCTTTCTGAAATGTTGTTCAGTGTAAGTGCAAAGTAACAGAAATATTTAAAATATACTGCAGCAGAGCACTTAGGTATACAGTTAGTTTCCATGTTACCTACAAGCTCTGAGCGGTTCATTCATTGTCCCACATTCATTTTCTCTCTTCCCCCCAATGTTCAAGGTGGCCAAAAGATGTCTACCCCGGATGTGCCCCCCCTCCTGTTTACCACGCAGTCCTCATTCCCCTCTGCCCCTCCAGTGGCCCCGACTGTAGAACTCAATGCCACCACATGCCAGGAGTGGGAGCAGACCCACCATCTGCTCTTCCATCTGGGAAATTTCTCCCTGCTGTTGGGCCTGGCTGTCCCAACCACCCTGGCTCTGCATATGATCATGCTACGCCTCCTCCTGACAACAGGTCCGTCCACAGCACTTACCAGTAATGGCATCCGATCGTAATGTAGTGAGGAAGGGTCAAGAAAAGTAAAGTTATCACATCCCAGGCACATGCCTATTGTAACTGAAAGTGAACTATTAGTACCATACGCTTGTTCACAGTTTAGCTTCAACATTTTAAAGTTTTATTAGAAGCTTTTTTTGTCAAACAGGGGGAGGCCCTAAAAGGCTGTGACAGTGAAAGATAAAAGCAGGGATGGAAAAAGCACTTCTAACGTGTTTATCTTCAGCTTGGCCAGAGAATGGAGACAGGAAGTACTGGAACTGTGGCTGCAACGTCGACAGTGCAGTTATTTATGTGGCCTTTTGACACACGCCAAGCAAGTCTCAGAGAAGAGTGCTAAAATTTGTAAGGCAACTTTAAAGCAGCTTGGTGGTTTGATTATCAGACTGGTTATTAGGGTGATACTTTATACAAATGAAACTTCTGAATAGGTACATTAATGACAGGAGACCACGTGCACACAAACAGCTCTCGCAGGAAGAAGTTTCATTTCTTGCAAGAAAGAAGCAGTTATACACACCGAGAGCTGTCTGCAAAAAGCTTACTCAGGAGTCTTTGCAGAGCACTCTGATACATGTGAATACAGCTAAGGCGTGACCTTTTACACCGAAGGCAATTCAGATAAGGATGGAGACCGCTGAGTTTTCAGGGATTCTTTATTGTCATTCACATCACATTAATACGCAGGGGAACGAAATTCCTGTCCTCAGGTCCCAGTGTTGCCCTTAAAGAAGAGTAAATATAAATAAAAATGTAACAATAATGTAAAAGAAAATATATATACATATACACACACATCCATACCCATACACATATACATAATTGACTAATCTACATAAAATACAATAACGGTTTGAGATGGAGTAAAGGTAGTGACACTTGGTGCCACAGCAGTGATGATTGTGCAATAACAGCAGCATGAGTGTGTGTAGGATTGATGGAGGCAGAGCGGTGCAGCTACACAGACCCACCAGAGTTCAGCAGTCTCACAGCTTCAGGGAAGAAGCTGCTCCTCAGTCTGGTGGTCCTGCTCTTGATGCTCCTCAGCCTCCTGCCTGAGGGGAGGGGAACAAAGTGTGTGTGCTGGGTGTGTGGGCTCCTTCAGGATGCAGGTGGCCCTTTTCCTGCATCTGGAGGTGTAGATGTCCGCGGTGGTGGAGAAGCTGACTCCAGCAGTCCCTGGGTGCAGCCTTCACCACCCTCTGCAGAGCTTTCTTCTCTGCTGCAGAGCAGCTTCTGTGCCACACAGTGATGCAGGCGCCCAGGACGCTCTCCACCACACATCTGTAGAATGAGGAGAGGACTGAGCCTCTGAGTCCAGCATGCCTCAGCCTCCTGAGGAAGTAGAAGCACTTGTGTGCCTTCCTGACCAGACTGGAAGTGTTGTTGCCCCAGGTGAGGTCATTAATCAGGTGTACACCCAAGTACCTGTAGCTGGGGACCACTTCCACCACAGATCCTCCAGTGTTCATGGGGAGGAGGGGGTGTCTGACCCTTCTGAAGTCCACGATCATCTCCTTTGTTTCTGCCACATTGATGCAGAGACTGTTCTCTCTGCATCAACCCTCCAGGTGTCCCACCGCCTGCCTGTAGCCGGACTCATTGTTGTTATTGATGCATCCGATCACTGCTGTGTCATCCGCAAACAGCCAGGGTGTTTTGATCAGTCATATGTGAGCGGGGTGAACAGGAGAGAGCTCAGCACACAGCCCTGGGGGGAGCCAGTGCTGAGGATAAATGATAATTTATGGAAAAAACACTAATGTGCAAAGAGATGTTCCTACCATGTGCAAAAAATAAGTTAACACGAGGGCTGGCTCAAGACCTGTGTAGAGTACTGGACGTTAAAGTAAATAACCTTCCTAATATTACAACCATATCGTGTAATTTCCCAAATATAGTAATAAAGTATTTCTTATCTTATGCAAACTTTTAGTCTGGGCCTTACTCAGAGCTTCTGTCTATCTGTCTGTGCTAGGACCAATTTTATTTACATTATAGGCAGTATTATTAGAAAGCATTGCATACATTTTCATTGTTATGCAGATGATACTCAGCTTTATCTATCCATGAAGCCAGATGACACACATCAACTAGTTAAACTGCAGGAATGTCTTAAAGACATAAAGACCTGGTTGACCTCTAATTTCCTGCTTCTAAATTCAGATAAAATTTAAGTTTATGTACTCGACCCTATTATTCTTAGAAACATCTAACCAGATATTTACTCTGGATGGCATTACCTTGGCCTCCTATAACACAGAAATCATGGAATCATTTTTTACCAGGATATGTCCTTCAATGCACAAATCTGTAATGCTGCTTTCTTGCATTTGCACAATATCTGTAAATTTAGGAATATCTTTTCAACATTTGACTTTTCATGATAGCTGCTGTTGTGATTTCAGCATCATTTCAGAGTGATGCTGAAAACGTTGTTCATTCATTTATTTCTTCTAGGCTGGACTATTGTAATTCACTACTATCAAGGTGTCCTTAAACCTCCCTGAAAAGCATTCAGCTGATCGAAAATGCTGCAGTAAGAATATTGCAGGGTCTAGAAAGAGGGAGCATATTTCTCCCTTCTTCAATGGCACCCTGTTCAATTTTCAATTTAATATCAATCCAAAATTGAAATTAAAATCTTAAATAATCAGTCCCCATCTTAGTATAGTACCATATCACCCCAACAGAGCGCTCTGCTCTCAGACTGCTGGCTTACTTGTGGTTCCTAGGATACTTCAGAGTAGAATGGGAGTTAGAGCCCATCGTGGCAGATGACTGCCCCTCCCTGAGCCTGGTTCTGCTGGAGGTTTCTCCCTCTTAAAAGGGAGATTTTTGTTCCCACTGTTGCCACGTGCTTGCTCAGGGGGTCGTTTTGACTGTTGGGTTTTCTCTCTATTATTGTAGGGCAGGGATCCTCAACTCCAGGCCTCGAGGGCAGCTTTTAGATGTGTCCTTGATCCAACACACCTGAGTCAAAGGGCTGAATTACCTCCTCAGTATTCAGTCAAGTTCTCCAGAGTCCTGCTAATGACTTCTATATGTGAGTCAGGTGTGGTGAAGCAGAGACACATCTAAAACCTGCAGGACACCGGCCCTCGAGGCCTGGAGTTGAGGATCCCTGTTGTAAGGTCTTTTCCTATAATATAAAGCACCTTGAGGTGACTGTTTGTTGTGATTTGGAGCTATATGAAAATTGAATTGAAATGAATGAATCAAGTGTAATCAAATCCAGTGTACAAGTCTGTCTTTATTGGTTTTGTTCTTTCTTTATGCTGACAGGATGTGGTTTCTTCATTGCATGGGCAACGCTGTACAGGTGCAACATGGATCTGATGGTTTGGAACGTGGTATTTCTGGTGGTGAACTTCATGCACTTTTTCTTCCTTTTGTATAAGCGCAGGCCGGTGAGTTCAGCATCAGCATGCCACCTGTGTTTACTCTAGGCGTCAGGGGAAGGGTGTATCTATTTATCCTCAGGCTTGGAGTTGAGTTAAATAAATGTCAGCATGTCCTCCTAGGTTTAATCAGACTAGGACATTTCATTTTCATAATATAGCAGCACTTCTATTCCCCCCACATCACTGTGTCTTTATCAATACACTGCAGCATTCCTTTTGTGACAGATTTTATCAAAGGGATTGTTATATAAGCTACATAAGTATAGTAAGTGGAGAAACAGACAGGAGGATCAGTGCGGCAGTTAAGTAAGGTAAAAGGTTCATACATTTTCATATATACTGAAGCTTGAATTTCAAGCAGAATTTGGTGTAAATAATTAATTTTAATTTAATTTTTAAATTAACCAGGAACGTGTCATTGAGAATAAAGCTGTTTTCATACAGTGAACTGTTAAGAATGTCAGTAGAGTCAGTAGGAAAGTTGTCTCTTCCCTGCTTTTTGCCTCCTCCTCCTCCTCCTCCTCTCGTCTATGTGGCCTGTGACTCAGTCTCAGTACGCCATGTTGAAAGGTGTCTCAGCTCCTAAACTGTATCTGGGGACAAATTACAGCTTGCCAGAGATGGTTTTGTCTTCAGTGTATAGACACGGCACAGTGTATAAACCCTGGTAGGAACAGGGCTCTTTAAAGGACTTTTTTTAATTCATATTTCCTTCAGTTAATGAAAATGATCAAACTTTGTGGCCTTCGTTATATTATTGGAGGATCTTTAATGCATATATCATTTTAGTGTTTCAGCTGGAGATGATTTTGTACAGCTGGTCAGCTTTATCTATTATACAGCATCATATATTATCAGACTTACTTGTATTCCGTTATATAAGTGTTACTCGTTATTTCTCAGATTTAAAATAAAGTATTTTATGTCACTCTGCCTGATTCTCCCAGGCCTGTGCCGACCTCCACTGTAGGTGCACTGGAATGTACTGATTATGAATAAGTGTCTCATACATGCCCCCTTCAAAGTAAACTAAACCACCACTCTTAAACTGTTGCTGTGCTCCGTCAGATTAAAATTGACAGGGAGCTGCGGTCAGTCTACAAGAGGATGTTTGAGCCTCTCCATGTGCAGGAGTCTTTGTTCCAGCGGCTCACAGGACAGTTCTGCACCATCCAGACTCTGAAGAAAGGCCAGGCCTATGCTGCTGAGGACAAGACCTCTGTAGATGAACGCCTCAGCATTCTGCTCAAAGGAAAGTATGTGTACTGGTTGGCCTGTGTCCACGTTCAGAACCTTACGTCTGACCAGTAAACGCAGTCAGTGCCATAGTTTGAACCCGATAGGCTTTAAGAGCATGCTTTTAAAAAGACAGCTCTGTTTCTACGGTTAGTCAGGATTTTGACTTTGAGTTTCTGTGTGGCAGGATGAAAGTATCATACCGAGGCCATTTCCTCCACAACATCTATGCCAACTCATTCATTGACTCTCCAGAGTTCAGGTCCACTGAGATGCACAGAGGAGAGAAGTTCCAGGTAAATGACAATAAAGCACAGACCATCGGTCAAAGATGAACCTACCAGCTCTGAAATATAAAGCCAATACTAAATGCCTTTAATATGCTTTTTTTTTTTAATGCTCAGCAGTGGGTGATTCCTCTGGGGAACAGGGATATTCAATAAGGATTTGGGGGGGGGGTCCATTTAGAGGACATTTTTACTCAAACAAAGGTCTGGAATATCATAAAGTTCCACATAGCCTAATAGTTGTATCAGTGTCTGTATATAGTAAACAACTGGCTGTCAAGTAAAAGAAGGTAAGCACAATTCAAAGTATTTTAACAATAAAATAAATGTTCTTTTCATTCTAAAATAAAATAAAGAGGTTTTAAGACCACACACAGACACACACAAGTGTCATGTGGAAGGAGTTACAATGTACTTATTTGAATTCCTACTGAATACAACACGATTCTCAGAACAGCAAAAATGTGGTCCCCAGTAAAGTAGAAAAGTATGCTAAAGAAGGGTATGCTGTGGGGTGGGGCTATCTGATTGGCTGTCGGGGGATGAAGAATAAGGCCTGAGCCACAATCTGAAGAAAGCTAAGATTGTGACAGCTCAGGACAAAACAAGACTTCAGAAGCAGGAATGTGAAACCCAGGGTGATTCTAGCTACGTCCTTGTTTTATATACAGTTTGTGGCTAGAAGACAAGAGCAAAGAATGCTTAACAAATATATAAAAAATCTTCCTGCTTGTCACCCTTGAAAAGCAACACTTGCTGCTGTGTTTGTTTGGCAGGTGACCATCGTGGCAGAAGAGAACTGTAAGTTCCTGTGCTGGTCTCGAGAGAGGCTTACCTATTTCCTGGAGTCAGACACGTTCCTCAATGAGGTGTTCAAGTACCTCATTGGCAAAGATATCACCAACAAACTGTACTCTCTGAATGATCCCACACTCAGTGACAAGGTAGGTTCCACTGTTATCAGGCTTTAATAAAGTTTACTGGACCACAAAATCTTGAGTTGAATGCAGTGGCACGCTGCTTTATGACCGCTATAAGAATGCTTACTGTCCTGATGATGAGGGTGTTGCTCATGGATATGTTCTAGGCGCTGAAGAAAATGGACCGTCAGCCCAGTCTGTGCTCCCAGCTGTCTATGATGCAGATGAGGAACAGCATGGCGAGCACCAGCGACACCGATGATGTTCTCAACCAGATCCTACGAGGAGGATCTGCTGGATCATCACTCCGTGAGTTTTAACAGGATCTTTCAGTGTGTCTTATTGAGTACAGCAGGGGGTCTGCATGTTCCCAACAGCTCCAGTGAGTGAGAAAGGTTGGGCTCTCTCAGTTCCTCAGTATATGTTACTCTTCAGCAACACAAAATGTAGCATTGTTACATTCACAACAAAGGTCTAGGGGTGAGGGGAGTAACATAAGGCTGGATGCAAGAAGATAGGGAGGTCTTTTAGGGTGGTGTAAAAGCTTTATTACACAAATATCATCAGGGGAAGCAAGAATATAACTTCAGGGAGAGCCAAGGCCAACATAACAAACAACCCTGGACTAGAAAAAGAAAACCCCATCAACTACATAACTAAGCAACAAAAATCCAGACCTGCACCTCAGCTCCCTGACAATCAACAAAACAGGAGAAAAAGGTGGGTCATCAAAAGAAAATGGCAGCTCTCCCCTACCAGCTTCCACAGGGCACTAAAACGGAGAGCAAAAAAACCAAATGAAACAAAGCAAAGAGTTAACCAGAAACGCATCATAATCAAACAAGCTTCAGAAGCACATGGTCCGCTGATCACCGCCGCATGGCCAAAACGCCCCGAGGCACAGCTGCAGCCAACTTATATAGGCCCTGCAGGGCAGCCATTGACTTCAGGTCCTAGACTCCAACCAATGGCAGCAGGACAGCAGGAGTCTGTGCTGGAGAAGGGTGAGTCCCACACAGAAGGTCCTGAAAGCAGCATAATAGACATCCATCCAGTGTCAACACTCTCCCAAGGGAATTTAACAAACATCTAGCATTAGGACACTACATTGTCACAGGCTGGCGCATGGCCCGTAACAAAGAATGAGGGGAGGCAAAGGTATAGGCCAATCGGATTGGTTTTATCGAAAAGTAAACAAATCAAAAAGAAAGATAAATATGGGATGTGAATATGTCAGTATGTCCTGTGTATGAGTGAGTGGACATGTATGTGGAAATCTGACTGAATATTGCAACCCCAAACCAAACTAAAACAAAAGACAAACCAAAGTTACCTGGAGGAGCAAAGAAAGGAGAATGGTTAGTGGAGCCCTGCTTAAATTAGTGAGCCCAGGTGGCTCCAATTATTCAAGGTCCGCCTCTGCCTGCAGGAAGCACCGCCCCTGCAGGTCAGAGGAGGGGCTGTGACAACATGTAATATTTAAATTTCCAGTTTATCAAATGTTAATAGCTGAACACGTCTTACCTTTGGAAATAATCCCTCTTCTCCCTCTCTTGTCCTCTTTCTTACACCTTTCTCCATCTCAGAGTGTCACACACTTTTTTTCCCCTGGGAAGTACAGGAACTATATTTTTAGCTAGCAAGATGCACTATGATCCAAAATGCAGAGAAAACAGTTTGTGTGCTTGGTGAGATTTTTTTTAACTTTTTCAAAGTTCAGCAGCAGCCTACGCAGAGAAGCACAGACCTCCCTCTCCCCAGCCACCTCCTCCAGCTCAAATGGGGGGACCCCAAGGCGTTCCCAGGCCAGCTGAGCAATATAATCTCTCCAGCATGTCCTTTTGATGTGGAAGAGCACATGGGGAGGGGCTCTACTCTGAGCCCCTCCCGAATGGCTGTGCTCCTCACCCTGTCTCTGAGGGAGAGGCCAGCCACCCTTCAGAGGAAGCTCATTTCTGCTGCTTGTATTTGCAATCTGATTCTTTCGGTCACTACCCAAAGGTCATTACCATAGGTGAGGGTAGGGATGTAGATTGACTGGTAAACCAACAGCATCGCTTTCACACTCAGCTCCCTCTTCACCACGAAAGACCAGTGCAGTGTCTGCATCACTGCAAACGCAGCCACAATCCATTTGTCGATCGCCCGTCACTCGTGGACAATGCCCCAAGATACTTAAACTTCTTCACTTGGGGCAGCAACTCGTCCCTGAGCCAGAATGGGCGCTCCACCCATTTCCAGCTGAGAACCTCAGACTTAGATGTGCTAACTCCCATGTCAGCTGCTTAACACTCAGCTGCAAACTGTTCCACTGTGAGCTGGAGGCCACCACCTGATCAAGCCAACAGGATCACATCATCTGCAAAAAGCAGAGATGAGATTCTGAGGCCACCAAGGCAGAAGCCTTCTGCCACATGGCTACACCTCGAAATTCTGACCATAAAAATTATGAACAGAATCGGTCACAAAGGGCAGCACTGGAAAAGTCAAACACCCACAGGAAATGAGTCCATCTTATTGCTGGCAATGCAAACCAAGCACTTGCTGCCATTCCAACCCCCCCCCTTTTTTTAAAAGTATCTCTTCTTGTGTAGCATTAGCTAGATGCTGAGTTACAGCGCCACATCTTTATACTTCTCTGCAATGTGAACACATGATAAGGATGAGAAGGAAAAAAGGATGTGTTGAGAGCAAGAATTATGCTGTCAGCTGGAAGCAACACCAGGGAAGAACATAGGGTAACATAAGAGTGGAAGGAGGTGCATACAGGTAGACTGTATCTTATGCAGAAAGTGCAATCTGAAGACAAGGTGGTGTCAGGGGCGAATGTAGCTAGATAGTATTGGCAGAGGCAAGGACTGAATGGTGGAAGTTAAAGAAGGAAGAATGTTGTGCAGACTTCACGGAGGAGTTGAGACAGGTTCTGGGTGGTAGGGAAGAGTTACCAGATGACTGAAGTGGGGAGAGAAACTGCCAAGATAGTGTATCCTCTGAACAGAGGAAGGACTTGGACAAAGAAAGTTTTGGTGGTGGAATGAGGAAGTACAGTAAAGCACTCAAAAGAAAAGGGGAGATGTAGAAAGGCGTGGAAAGGTGGTTGATCAAGATGACATACCTGTGGAGAGGTCTAGGAGAGAAGGCAGTAGACCTTTAGACTAGATTGTTTAACATTATCTTGTAGAGTGAGAGGAGGCCTGAGGAATGGAGAAGTGTAATGAGCAAGCGTGTTGTGCAGAGCTGTAGTAACTACAGAAGGATAAAGTTGATGAGTTATACCACAAAGTTATGAGAGAGAAGTTGAAGCTAGGTTAAGAAGAAAGGTGACAATCAGTGAGTTGCAGTATGGCTTTGTGCCAAGGAAAGAGCATTAAAGATGCGATGCTTGTTTTCCAAGTGCTGATGGAGAAATATAGAGAAGGTCAGAAGGAGTTGCACTCTTTGTTGATCTAAAGAAAGCATATGAGAACAGTGAGACAGCAGTGAGGTGTGTGATAGGAGTGACAGATGGGTTGAAGGTGGGGATATATAATATACACACTGCTCAAAAAAATAAAGGGAACACTTAAACAACACAATATAACTCCAAGTAGATCAAACTTCTGTGAAATCAAACTGTCCACTTAGGAAGTAACACTGATTGACAATCAGTTTCACATGCTGTTGTGCAAATGGAATAGACAACAGGTGGAAATTATTGGCAATTAGCAAGACACCCTCAATAAAGGAGTGGTTCTGCAGGTGGGGACCACAGACCACTTCTCAGTACCTATGCTTTCTGGATGATGTTTTGGTCACTTTTGAATGTTGGTGGTGCTTTCACACTCGTGGTAGCATGAGACGGACTCTACAACCCACACAAGTGGCTCAGGTTGTGCAGCTCATCCAGGATGGCACATCAATGCGAGCTGTGGCAAGAAGGTTTGCTGTGTCTGTCAGCGTAGTGTCCAGAGGCTGGAGGCGCTACCAGGAGACAGGCCAGTACACCAGGAGACGTGGAGGAGGCCGTAGGAGGGCAACAACCCAGCAGCAGGACCGCTACCTCCGCCTTTGTGCAAGGAGGAACAGGAGGAGCACTGCCAGAGCCCTGCAAAATGACCTCCAGCAGGCCACAAATGTGCATGTGTCTGCACAAACGGTTAGAAACCGACTCCATGAGGATGGTATGAGGGCCCGACGTCCACAGATGGGGGTTGTGCTCACAGCCCAACACCGTGCAGGACGCTTGGCATTTGCCAGAGAACACCAGGATTGGCAAATTGGCCACTGGCGCCCTGTGCTCTTCACAGATGAAAGCAGGTTCACACTGAGCACATGTGACAGACGTGACAGAGTCTGGAGACGCCGTGGAGAGCGATCTGCTGCCTGCAACATCCTTCAGCATGACCGGTTTGGCAGTGGGTCAGTAATGGTGTGGGGTGGCATTTCTTTGGAGGGCCGCACAGCCCTCCATGTGCCCGCCAGAGGTAGCATGACTGCCATTAGGTACCGAGATGAGATCCTCAGACCCCTTGTGAGACCATATGCTGGTGCGGTTGGCCCTGGGTTCCTCCTAATGCAGGACAATGCTAGACCTCATGTGGCTGGAGTGTGTCAGCAGTTCCTGCAAGATGAAGGCATTGAAGCTATGGACTGGCCCGCCCGTTCCCCAGACCTGAATCCCATTGAGCACATCTGGGACATCATGTCTCGCTCCATCCACCAACGTCACGTTGCACCACAGAGTGTGGTGGAGTTGGCGGATGCTTTAGTCCAGGTCTGGGAGGAGATCCCTCAGGAGACCATCCGCCGCCTCATCAGGAGCATGCCCAGGCGTTGTAGGGAGGTCATACAGGCACGTGGAGGCCACACACAATACTGAGCCTCATTTTGACTTGTTTTAAGGACATTACATCAAAGTTGGATCAGCCTGTAGTGTGTTTTTAACCTTTAATTTTGTGTGTGACTCCAAATCCAGGCCTCCATTGGTTAATAAATTTGATTTCCATTGATCATTTTTGTGTGATTTTGTTGTCAGCACATTCAACTTTGTACAGAACAAAGTATTCAAGGAGAATATTTCATTCATTCAGATCTAGGATGTGTTATTTGAGTGTTCCCTTTATTTTTTTGAGCTCTGTGTGTGTGTGTGTGTGTGTGTGTGTGTGTGTGTGTGTGTGTGTGTATATATATATATATATATATATATATATATATATATATATATATAATATAGCTGCTGTTTGACGCCCCTGCACAACCTGAAGCTCCATTGTTCCATTGAAGGAAAACGCACCCCAAATCATGATGGCGCCCCCCACCACTGTGCCATGTAGAAAACATCTCAGGTGGGATCTCCTTGTCATGCCAGTAACGTTGGAAGCCATCAGGACCATCAAGGTTAAAATTTTTCTCATCAGAGAAGACAACTTTCTTCCACCTTCCAATGTCCCATGTTTGGTGCACCCTTGCAAAGTCCAAACAGGCAATTTTGTGGCGTTGAAGAAGACGTGGCCTTTGAAGACATTTTTTGTTCCTGAAGCCCTTCCCTTGCAGATGCCGTCTGATGGTTATTGGGCTGCAGTCAGCACCAGTAATGGCGTTAATTTGGGTAGAGGATTGTCCCGTGTCTTGACAGACAGCCAATCGGATCCTGCGGCTCAGCGCTGGTGAAATTTTTTTGGGTCCACCACTTGACTTTTTTGTTCCATAACCCTCAGGATCATTTAAAAAATGTAAAATGACTGTCTTACTGCATCCAACCTCAGCAGCGATGGCACGTTGTGAGAGGCCTTGCTTATGCAGCTCAACAATCCTACCACGTTCAAAGTCAGTGAGCTTTTTTGCTTTTGCCATCAGGAGGTCTTGACAGTGTAGAGACTTGACATAAAATGACATGGAGTCCAGATTTCTGCACAGCTCTTGGCTTTTAAAGGCTGTGGTCTTAAACTTTTGATCAGCTGAAAAAAATCATGTTTGAGTGTAAATGCAGCTGTCAAAAGATTCCCTGCTCAAAAGTTTTTGTCTCTTGTGCCGATTTCTTCTTTTAGCATTGTGACGCTCTACTTAGAACCTTCTTAAGATCCAATAGTGCAAAAGGCAAATTCTTGCAATTTTTTAACTGGTCTTAAGATTTTGATCAGGAGTGTAATACAGTATGTACCAAGGTTATATAATGTCTACATGAATGTATGCATAGGTTATGACTATTGCTACAGATATGTACAGGTTATGACTATTCATACAGATTATGACAATAAAATTACAGTTTGTACAGTTAGACAATTTGTACAGCAGTGCAAGTGTGACGATTTACAATGTTGACAGAATCAGTGTGTGTGTATGTATGTATATGTATGTATATATATATATATATATATATACAGAAAGTGCAATAGTGTACAGTAGTGCAATAAGGTGAGTATGTGTGTAAAGGGTGGTGGGTTTCAGGGGCAGAGGGATCCGATCAGGGCCTGCAGCTTTATGTGCATTGATCCTGCTCAGCACTGCTTTGACATCGGGGGGGGGGGGATGTTAGGCGTTGGTGGTCAGCAATCAATTCTGCCTTGATTGGAGGTTCTTGGTGGTCCCTCTGAAAGAAGCATTAAAGTTCAGCACAATGAGGAAGGGGATATCAGAGGAAGGGGAGAATGGGTTGATGGGCTTGTAGTTGCTGATGACCTGAATGCCTTGCCACATACATCGGGAGTTGGAGAAGTGCTCCTCAACCTTCAGGTTGTAGCAGTGCTTGGTCTTCTTGATGCCCCGCCTCAGCTTAGCCCTGGCTGTACTGTAGGCCTATGCATCGCCCGATCTGCGAGAGCTACATCTCTGTTCATCCTCTGTTTCTGGGTAGGGATGCTGTTTATGGTGGTGAAGATGTAGTCCAGTACTGAGGAAGTGTAGTTTTCAGTGTCCATCTATGGTGTGAATTTTGACATCCTAGGTGAGATTGTTCACCAGTTATCACGTTCACAAGAGTTTCAGAAAAATTGACCTCTGACCTTTATCTTCAGGTCACGGTTGATGAGATTTGAACTTGTCCAAGATTTTTAGTACATGCATCTATTTTGTAAAATTGAACATCCTAGGTCACATCGTTTTCCCGTTATCACGGTCAAGGTTCATGGATGTAGTGAAGGAGGACATGCAGAGGGTCAGTGTGACACAGGAGGATGCTGGGATAGGGTGAAGTGAGGGCAGGTGATCTTCTGTGACGAGCAGCTGAAAGAAAAATAAGCAACAGCTGCCAGGACCTCCTAATCTCACATATTTTTTGCTATCCCATGGTCAAAGGTGAATAACTGAGCTGTGCTATGGACTCACAGCGCTCGTCCAGAGCCAAGGGAAAGCGATGTCAATCTTGTCTGCTGTGTTTTTCCAGATTTCTGCATTGTTCTTGAGCCAACTTGTTACAGTTCATCTGGTGAGAGGCATTTTCAAATGCTTCCTTTTTTCCTCAGGGGATATTAGCATGGCAGAGTCCACCAAACACTCTCTGGTAAACTCCCCATCAGAGAATGACTTATTGTGTTTGGGCTTGACTGCTCCACCCCCAGATGTTGGTAAAATGTCCTTCTTGCTTTTGCAGCTTTGCTCGAAAACATTCAGGTGTCCTTTCCTGTTCTGCAGTATTCAAGTCATTGTATTGCTTGGTTCAAATTGATGGAAATAAATACTTAGAAGTCCATGTCTTCTTTAAAAGCTCTACATTTTGGATCTTTTTTTTTTTTAATGTAAGCTCACATTTTTTGGGCTAGCAAACTCAAATCTCTGATGAATATCAGTTTCATTGTATTTACAGTCAAGTGAATTTAAATAAAAAATAGCAGTGACCTTTAAAATAAGAGCAATAAAGCTGTGTGCTGTGTGTGATGGGGAGATTAAAAAGTATTTTGTTTATCTTTATTGTTTTGCTGTGGAAACAAAACTTATTATAAGCCATGTATATACTTTATGAACCCTGGACATTTCTCATGCACAAGCTTGTACTTGGCCAGTTTGCACGGGGAGTTCCCGAGGATGGGAGGATGCAGCCTGAGCATTCTAGCATACTTGAGAACATCACAGCTGAGCTCAGCTCCAGGGTTTTTAATCCCCTTTCTTCCTTAATTTCACTGTGATTAACATTCACAATGGAAATTGCCCATGATGCACCTTATTACAAGAGTTCTTTAAAAAAAAAAAAGTAGATTATTTTAAAAAGTGTTTTAAGCACTTGTGCAAAATGCTCGACTATAAAAAGACCGTCAATATGAAATCATTTGGAAAGTTTGCAGGAGACTGGATGGATTTATCATCCATTTACAAAGAACTGCACGCCACTATACTGAAATAAATACTGAATAATCAACAGGCCTGTAACATATGTGTGCCTTATAAACTATAATATTATACATCTAGAGGTTCTGAGCACAATTATTAATCTTGGTACTTAATTATGTCCCTTTTGAGTTTGAATGATATGCAGACAGTGTTTAATTAATCAACCAGAAATTAGTCATTTAATATGCAACTGAATGAGGGTCAATTTAATGCCCGCTCCTCATAGAGCATCTCTGTAATTAGGATCATCAGAAAGTCATGTATACCTTGTGCTGTATGCAGATGGGGTCTTCATACTGTGACTGTGGCTTCAGCAATCTTAATATCACAACACACATGTCAGTGAGCTTTATCTTTCTTTGGTTCTACTCCAGAAAAACAAAAATCATGAAATGTTTGTTTTGTTTTTCCCCAGAATTTCATTCAAAATGCTAAACTTTTAAAATATTCAGTATTCACTGCATACACTGCTCAAAAAATTAAAGGCACCCTTGTTCAGCATCAAGCCAGTTAAACCTTTGTGATATTGATGTGGTCAGGTAGGTATCAGAGGGGGTCATTAATCAGTTTCAGCTTCTTTGGTGTTCATGAAATTACCAACAGGTGCACTAGAGGGGCAACAATGAGACACCCCCCAAACAGGAATGGTTTTACAGGTGGAGGACACTCACACCTCCTCATCTTTTCTCACTGTTTTTTTCCCTAGTTTTGCATTTTAGCTACAAAATGACCTCCAGCAGTCACTGGTGTGAATGTCTCTGACCACACAATCAAAAACAGACGTCATGAGGGCGGCCCGAGGGCCCCAAAGTCCTCTACTGGGCCCTGTGCTCGCTGCCTGGCACTGTGGCGTCTGACTGCCGTTTGCCATAGAATAGCAGAAGCTGTGCTTTTAACAGATGAGGGCAGGTTCACCCTGAGCACCTGTGACAGACAGTCCTCCCTGTCTCTTCTTCAGCTGCTTCAAAATGCTGCTGCATGGCCTTAAACTGGAACACGGTTAAACACATTAGACGGGCCTCTCCACCGGTCATTTTTAAATCCCACCTCTTCTACTTGGCTTTCAACCCAGTTCGAGATCTTGATTTTACTTATTTAATTAATTTTATTGTTTTACTCATGTTTAATTGTGTCTTTGTGTCATAATTTTGATTCTGTTTCTTGTATAGTCTCTGATGTGTTTTTGCTCCCATGTTCAGCACCTTGGTCAGTGGTTGCTGTTTTTAAAGTGCTTTATAAATGGCCTTTATAAGTTGGCTTGGCACTTTGTCTCCATCTGCTGAAGATCTTTATGGAGATGCCAGTTTCCTTTTCCAAAAGAACATGAGATACTAAATTAGTTAACTTGGGAGTTTTATTAGTTATAAGCCATAATCATCAAAATGAAACAAAAAGGTCTTGAAGTGTTTAACTTTACAGTTTATGCTACAGAGTTGAACGTAGTGCTGTGCAGTTTTAGCTTCAGGTATCAAATACTTTTCAAGTTGGTCCAGTTTAATATATGCACATATTTGTACAATTCCTCAAAGCTAAAACTACTACTATGCATACACATATTATGTATGTATTTCAATTTGTTTAATTATTGATAATGAAACAGTATTTTCTTCCCGGGTAATTACAGCCTCCTCTGTCTCGTCCTCACTCTGTTGTTGGGACTGCCGTCTCCCTCCCTGTGCAGCAGCCTCTTGTGACTGCAAGGGCTCATTATGAGTTGTTGCTGGTACTACTGTTGAGAGTGTAGCAGCAGCCCTGACAGCTAAGATGTTGGTTAATGTGACACATTTTGCTGCATCTATTTCTAGCTTCTTTTTTTTTCTTAGCTTTTCAGCTCCCTTTAAGCCAGTTTGCAACCTGTACTGACCATGGAAAAGAAATTATATTCACCCATCAGTGCCCAAGTGCGTCAGCCTACTGGGCAAATACCCTTATGCCAGATTATCAGTCCAGCCCTGGTGATGCTATTAATTGTAGGCTGGACTATTGTAATTCCTCATTATGATACTGTAGGGTCTTCACCGTACAACATGGTAACTGTTGTTTTGAACTGGCACTAAATAAATAAATTAAATTGAATGAATGCAGTAACTGTTAGAGGCAATGAGAACACTGTTGTAGAGCAACACACACACACAGGTCACAGTACAGTCGTCCCTCGCTATATCGCGGTTCACTTATTGCGACCTCACTGTATCACAGATTTTCACCTATCAGGGGGGTCTCTGAAACATAACCCCCCTGATAGGTGAGGGATCACTGTACTTGTTCCACCATCACGGTGAGCTGGGTTCTGAGGTGTGCGTCTGTTTGTGTGGTTGTGCGTCGATATTAACCTACTTCTGTGAATTGCTGTAAATGGGTGAGAGTGAGCAGCTGATATATTGACTGATTCACTTCTTTTTTTTCTTTTTTTTTTGTAGAAATGTCACCTGGTACCAAGTCCTCCTCAAAAATGAAGCCTATAGAAGAAGGCATCGAGGATGACGTATTTGAAGAATCTGCTCCATCTGACCGCATGCACAACACTTCCGCTGAGGAGGTGTAGCCAGCAGAGGAAGAATACACTGGATCAGAGGGGTATACTGCCAGCAAAGCTCAATACGGCCACACTTTCTTTGTGTTAGCTGGGTTAACAAAGCCTAAAACCCCAGTCAGAGAGAACAGTTATCACGGCAGTGGTTATCAACCCCTGTGTTAAACCAGGCCTTTACGTAAGGTTGTGTGCCTGCTAAAAAAAGGGTCATCTCACATGTCATATGACTCCTCTTCCACATAAAAGGATCCCTGTGAGTGCTGCCTACTTGAATCTGAAAGGTTACCAGCTGATGGTGGTAAAAATCTATAAAGAACATTAAAAATCTCACTAAAATGTAACACTGTTGCAAATAAGACAAATGAATCCTGCAGAAACTCTTTAATCTGGTGATTTAGCACAGAGAGTGTAAACATTTTTAATCAAGTGAATATATGTATTTTAACACTGCGTGTGCTGGTTATTTCTAATGTGATGGGTGCTTATCAGAGCTGAAACTTTAAACTGAAGGTTAGGACGTCCTAGTAAAGGAGGTTAGTTTTAACGCCAGATCAAAGTTTTACTGGTTGAATTGGTATTCTTGGTGTGTGTTCGGTGTTCTGTAAAAGAGCCCTGGCACCAGATTACAATCACGGATAAAACATTTATACGTTTTCTGCATCACCAGCTGATAACATTCAAATTCCAGTAACTATGCGATGCACTTTAAAAGATTTTAGGCATCAGTGAAACATGGCATTTCCAGCAGATCTTAATCTTAAACTCTGACTGCAACCTGCTGCTTAACAGGTTATGTGGTCACCGTAAGTTAACACAGTGATTTAGCCAGGTAACTCGCTAATCCATAACCCATCTCACTTCATGGGACATCCCTCTGATCCACCTTCTATAAACTATCTAGCACACTAGATTGTGATGAATACACTGTGTGGCCTTTGAAGACATGTTTGTCTGCATCACTTAGTTTGTCCACCACGTGTTTTCTTATTGTTATCTCTGACTTTAGCAAACAAGGTTCATATACTATGTCAATTACATTATATTCTCATTTCTCTTCAGAATCTTTGAATGTGATTTGCAGTTATGTTTTAAGTGTCTGACACAGAAGCCAGAGCAGGAAATACAGTACCAGTCTGTCCAAACTGGTCCCGACTGGTACTGTATTTGAAGTGATATTGTTTGAACTGTGAAATCTTTAGTTTGGTTTGTTTTCATTGGTATGTATTAAATGTATGGGAACAGTTGCGTGTGTGTTTTGTGTGTGTGTGGTCTGTTATCTGCTTTTCCAGATTTGTAAAACTAGTTCTAGTGAACTATGACAGCCATGCTTGACAACCTTCATATCTGTTACATTGAATGTGATGAGTAACAACAGTGATGATCATTTTTGTTGGGAGGCAGCATTTGAATTGGACTAAGGAGCAGTTTCACGCCTCACCTCGCCCCTTTTCCTGCTGCATTCGGGAGGGGCGGGGCTTAGACTAAACCATCACTAACTGGAAGACATTGTTTTATCCCACCTTCTGTCAGGTATGTCTTGTATTAAGGGATGTTTTATGAGGGAAGGGACCTGAAAGAACCTGTGTGGCAGCCAAATACTAAGGAAAGGAACTTCGGTGCTTCCTTTATTGCCTCCTTGACACCTTTTAGCTTTTAGCTTTTACACATTCATTGCAACAGACTATCCGACCGTTAATGAAAGTGTTGCAGGTCACGTACATGTTAATGTAACTGCATTTTCCATTTCATGCCATAATGTGCTGATATATTTTGAAGTTGTAACAACAGCCTGTTAAACACAGCTGAACATTTCTGTAATAAACACTACGTCTTGTTGAGCTGTTGCCTGGCATGAAGAACATAGATTCATATAAGCTCTCTCATTCAAAATATGTTTAAGGTTCTGTATAATCAGTAAGGTTCACTGTTGTATTGCAGATTTTGGGATTATCCTAAATAAATTTTTACCTCAGGTCAGCTGGAATAAGTGATGATGGAGGGATTTTTACTTCAGTCATAGAAATTCTAAACAGGGAAGATGAAAATAAGTCACACTGGATTACAGCAGCCAAACAAGATGATCATAAGCTATGGGACGATTTATTCACAAGGAATGAAGGAAAATCAATATGTTTTTGATATAAAAAAAATAACTCTTTTGAAAGAAATTGTTGTGTACTGTGCAGAGGATTCAGAGGATTAAAACTCAGGTGGAGCTCAGGAGTTATTCAGAGGAGAGCTGCATTATTATAAACCCCAAAGCTGTGTGGAACAGCTGACCTGTGCACCAAACATTATTTTCCATCGGATCACAAACTGTCCCTGTTGCGGTGTTGCTCCGCCAGGTTGTTTGTTTTCGTTTTTATAGCACACCGCAACATTCGGGCTAATCTAACACACTACAGGGGTTGGACAATGAAACTGAAACACCTGTAATTTAATGTGGGAGGTTTCATGGCTAAATTGGACCAACCTGGTGGCCAATCTTCATTAATTGCACATTGCACCAGTAAGAGCAGTCTGAGAACAAAGTGCTCTATTGGGGTGATACAATACTATGAGGTCTTTCAGATAAGATGGGGCCTGATTATTCAAGACCTTGTATGTTAAAAGGACTTTAAATTCTAGATTTAACAGGAAGCCAATATGGGAGAAATCTGCTCTCTCTTTCTAGTCCCTGTCAGTACTCTAGCTGCAGCATTTTGGATCAGCTGAAGGCTTTTCAGGGAGCTTTTAGGACAGCCTGATAATAATGAATTACAGTAGTCCAGCCTAGAAGTAATAAATGCATAAATTAGCTTTAGGCCTTTTTGGTTGCTAATGAGAGGATAGCATTGTCAGGGTTATCTGACTTTTCAAAAATTACATGGAGCACCCTTCTGCTATGAAAGCCCCGTCAGCCTTGTACAAACCCATTCTGACTATTTTAGGTAGGCGTGGCTCCAGCTTCTTGGCTAATACTTTGCATAGAATTTTATTATTAATGAGAGATCGGCCTATATGAACCACACTGAGTGGCGGGTTTACCTGGTTTCAGAATTAGAGAGATTATTCCTATGTTAACGAGGGTGGGAAAGACCCTTTATTAAAAACTTCCTGGTACATGTCGAGCATCGGTGGTGGTGTTAATTTAGTTTGAAAAAATTTTATACATTTCAATTGGAATTTCATCAGGTGAGTCACTAAACATTTTCACACATGAATTTTGGACAGTAATGAAGAACCAGGTGATTACACTGAACTTTAATGCTACGGCAGTTAGTCCACCATGTTCTGCTACAAATACTAAAATCACAGCAGACAAATCTGGCTTTGACCAAAACATTATGATGAACTTCTACTCTGAAGTAGACTGACAGTACAGGGACAAACAGTCATCCCAAAGCTGTCCATTTACACACTTGAAACAGTCCCCAGATCAGTTTCCACAGAGAGTTGGTCAGCATCGATCTTTAATGCATCTTTGTCAAGAAACTGAGGGCAGCCTGATTACAGAGAAAATGATACACAATCACTTCTCAAATGCTCTTTAGATGTAGCAGGTACGCAGTGACTGCCTATTTTTGGCTGAATTGTTTAACACATGGAATACACTCTTCTAGTACAAATGCATGGGACATTCCCCTGCACTCATCTCAGCAACACTTGCATTCTAACGTGCAGATCCTCCAGGTAACGGCCAGCAAAGTTCATGGCAACTTTGCTGGCCTTTACAACAACTTGAGACAAATGTATTGTAAGCAGCCAATTAGAACAGATCTGTGTTACCTCATTTATCCTGCTCCCAGTGATCGCTTCGAACCTGAAGATCTTCTGCCTGCTACGTTTTTGACAACCTTCAGAAATGAAAAAGGGAAAGTTTGACCAAGAGCCATGATTTCTGTAGACACTGAATAAGACAGTTAATCTCTGCACTGTATATTTTGTAATATGTGTTAGTGTTTATACTCATTTGTTTTTATGTAAGCACCAAGTACCGCAGCATTTTCCTAATGTTATGAACCTGCTCACCCATATGGCAATGAAACCTGATTCTGATACTGACAAAGACTTTTGTTAAATTTGTGAGGTGACTGCATATTTGAGCGTTTTTCTCAAAGTGGATCAAATCCAGTGGATGTACAAAGTCCTCTTAAGTCAGAGATTGACATGAACCATTTTAGAGAGGCGACCAAAATGCAGCTCAATAACTAGTGCATAAAATGCTGTGTGCTGCTGTGTACTGACTGCAAGTTCAATTGGGAATGAACAAATTTACTGTTAAGACATAGCATGCAAGAGAAGACTTACCCCGTCTCCTCTTTTCACGTGGGCCACCCTGACTTAAAGACTGGGAGATGTCACAGCGAGCAGCTGGATGAAGAGAGACGATCAATCTGTGGCTGTACCATGTGGTGGAGAGGTGTTTCTTTTGGAAAGACTGGGAGCACAGACTAGAAGGAGAGACCGGAACAAGATTAAGTACAAAGATACTCTCTGCCTACTCATCTGACGGGATCTTTGGATCCTCATCGGCACAAGGCTCCTTGGTGGTCATCTCAAGCTGCTCCACACACTGCTGTTCTCTGGGGATGTCAGGTTGCACTGGTGTGGAGGATCCTATGAAACACATTTACCTTCATAAAAGTCAATAAATTCATAAGCCCTCTGCATCTTCTCCAGGAAGTGTCTTGTAGTAGAACTGGGGCCCAGGGAGAGTGGAAACAACAGGTGAAACAAATGAACCGTGAGACTACCAAAATAAAACAGGAAGTGACCAACATAACACACACAGACCTAACACAGAAAACACGACAAAGGGGATCAGACATTACACAAATAACAACAAAACTGAGAAAACTAAACTATAAGAAACACAACCCAACCACAACAAGAAATTGTGAAAGTTATGGAGACCATGTATGATGAGCAGTAACATCTTAAAACATCATCCGTCACACAGACCAAAGCAGGAAGTAGCAGCAGGACTTTGCTTGTTAAGCCCAGATCATGTTGTGCTCATTCACAGCACTGGTTATATGGAACCAATGGACTCCACCTAACGTTAATGTATGAAAGATGAGGATTTTTCACTGACTGCAGTACAGGTGGAATCAATTATCCAGCCAACATTTGGGTGTTTCAGGACAGCTTTCCCCCACTGACCATCCAGTGACTCCACCTTTGCTTCTAGTTGTGTTTGGTGGACAGACCTCTGTAGCAGACGGAGCAGGTTTTCCTGCTTGCCTGATTGGGAGCCTGGCGAGATGCACAGGGCCTGAATTTGGGGCGTGTCATGTTGAGACAAAGACTAATGCACACGCAAAAAGGCAAATTAGGACTTAAACAGCCCACTGACAAACAACTGAAATAGACGAAAAAAAGATGAAGAGGTAAAGAAAGAGAGAAAAAGGCAGGCAGGGACAGAAGGACTGAGAAATAAGAGCAGCGAGAGCAGTGAGGACAGAGAAACGAGACAGACGTGGCTCTGAAAAGTGCCTTTGGGTGTTTGTGACAAACAGGAAGTAGGAAAGGATATTAAACTAATGTTCTGCATTAGCATGTTGAGTTAAATCAGCATGATGAGAACATAGTTCACACTTGCAAAATCTGCAGAATGCCTTTGATTCGTCTCCCATCAGGGCCGCAGCTACTTTCAGAGGTGTATGAGGACACAATTTTAGCGCCCCCCCCCAAAAAAAACACACACACACACACACACACACCCTCTCAAGGTTTACTGTGTTCATGTGTGCAGATCTCACCTATTCATGGACTTATAAAATACAAGACTTCTATTACAGGCTTTTCCTTCCCATTAATCACAAAAAAAAAATTTTTTTAAAGTCTGTGTGTGTGTGTGTGTGTGTGTGTGTGTGTGTGTGTGTGTGTGTGTGTGTGTGTGTGTGTGTGAGCGGGGCGACAGGAGGAGGGGAGGTGAAGGAGCACAGGGGCGCCTGATCAGCCCGTGCCTCTGTTATCGATCATATCATATGAACAGCTGTTAAATACAGAAAATGCGACTACAGAAATAATTTTGCCGCATCGTTTTGGCGCCCCCCTCTTGTTATGCGCCTCTATGCATTGCATATAGTGCACACCCACTTTTTGCGCCACTGTCCCCCATCTGAGCTCGGATCCATTCTTTAAGTGGGCTTTCTCTTTCTCCCACTCTTTATTATATTTTTCTATATTTTCCCCACTTGCTGGCACTCGTTCCTACGCTGCCTCCTCACTCTGGGCTGCTATGCATGATTGTTGGGGTGTGCGCCCGGTCAGGAACGATAAACGGGAAACGGGGCTTGGAAGAGACAAACTACCTACCGCTCGTCTTTTTCTCTATTATGGGACGCTAGAGAGGTAATCCAGAAGATTCCAGAAAGTCAAGCCTAAATAAGCAACTTCACGTTCAAAAACAAGCCCAAAAAAAAAAAACCGCAACCCGTGACTCATGAGATTTGCAAGTGACTTTAGAAAAAAAAGACAAGCCCAGAGTCGCTTATAATATAATATAATAAATATTCATAATATCATAAAAAGACTGAAGGCAAAAGGGCTTCTCAGCACACAAACCTTTATTTTATTTTTTTGCTTATTTAGTCTAAAATATGAGGCTACAAATGATAGCAAGTAAAGAGCCGTCTGGGAGCCAAAGAGCCGGCTCTTCTTTGGGAGCCGAGCCGAAAGAGCCGACTCTTCTTTGGGAGCCGAGCCGAAAGAGCCGGCTCTCTGAAAAGAGCCGAACTTCCCATCACTAATTTGTAGAGCTTTCCGAATTTGAAGCCTGAAAATAGAAAATAGAAAAGGGGACAGAGAGGACAGAACACCAGGAAAAAATCACAATGGTTCATCAACTGCTGCACCTGTAAAAAAAAACATACAAAAAACAACAGTACCTGGAAAAAAACAAAAACAAAGCATGACTACACAAACCAACAATTTTGTCGTGTTTGTGAGAGTAGGAGCGTGAATGTCTGTGTGACTGTCATCAAATGTTCTTACTAGCGATGGTGGAAAGCTGCAGCTCCGCCCACCACAAGCCAGAGGCAGGTAGAGAAAGACCCAGGAGACCCGGGCCGCCAGCAGCCCACCAACAGCAGGGAAGATACAAAGGAGCAGGCGCCAGTTTGTGGGAGCTGCCAGGTTCCCCCACCATATTTGAATACACCCTCTCTGAACTGTTGTCATTATTTTCTTCACAGTGAATAGAAAACAGCTGCTGCACCTGCAGAGTGGGGTCATCGAGCTTTCACTGGTGGGACCCAGGGCTGGAGAGCCTGTAGAAGCACTCCACTGTCAGTAGATGGCAGCACTGGACCATACGGACTGCTATAGACTCCATCTAGTAATCCTACAGGTGCCAGAGGACACCTTTTGTTTGCAACAAAGAAAATCTCCTGCAGCAGTGGTTGCTGACAGAACAGTCTGCATGTGAGGCTCTGTACGCCCAGAGGACTGATATTTGTTTGAATCACATCCTGATTTAAAGTCTGCGGGCCAATGACTGCTCAGGACCACAATGCAGAAACAAACCCATAAGCAACAGGGCCGTCTCACCGATATCCTCATTGTGGCCCCTGAGAGCACTTAACAGATCCTGAACCACAGACCTCAAACTGCACACTAAGCACGTGTGCAGCTCTCACACTCAGCACTTCAAACACACAGGTATGCACTCTGCTCTGAATGTTTTCTGTGAACTTTTCAGGTGCTGAATGACATTCGTGCTGCAGTTAAGTTTAAGTTTCTGTCTGTTTGTTCTTTGCTCTGAAAACAGCTATTTGTCAGTTTGCTACAACAATCCACATTTTCCGTCATACGTCCTCATGAAACCCACCGAAGCACAGCACAGTCCTGCACTTAGAAATAAAATATGAATAGCGGGACATTTACAGAAGACTTTCAATACACTGCATTACATTAATGCCATAGTTGTATACTGCAGTATATAATATTGTTTATACATGCTGTTGCTGCTTGGGCCTTTGGTTCTGGTAGCAACTGAAAACATAGTTCAAACAAAAAGGAGGTTGGAGGAATGGATGCTTTCCTTCATCAGTGAGCTTTTAATGTGAAAGAAACCCAGCAGGAAGTGTTTAGTAGTTCATGATAAAGAAGCAGATCTCAGCAGATTGGTGACTTTGTAGCTGTAAATATGAGCATTAAACTCAATATGTCAGGTGAGCTGCTGCAGTATTTCATCTTCTCTGTGATTATATTACACCGCCTCAAACAGCCATTCATGCTCACTCCTCACAGACTCCAGTTAAACCCTCATTTACACCATCAGCTCGTAGTTTTGAGGACTTTCAAGTATTTGGATCAACTTACTTAATGACTTTTGGGCATAATTTTTTTGATGCATGCCAACCACAAGATAAACTCATTAAAATGAACTTCCTGCGGAGTACGGAGGAACATCTTCACAGAGTTTACAGGGAAAACCAAAATGTGGTTTTGCCCTTGATAAAGGTTATTTTTCCTCATCTTTCTTATGCTCATTCAAAAATTTCCTTTGATGTCTTCTTAAAGTACATATCCATTTATATTCTATATCTTTTTTTTTAGTTCATGTGCTAATCATTTTCCCGGGCCTGAACAACATTTACAAGTACTAACCAGGCCGGACCCTGCGTAACTTCTGAGATCAGACGAGATCGGCCCCACAAATAAAACTCCGCCCCCTTATTTCAATATAAGAACATGAACTGAAATGAGCTTCAAAAGACAAACGGGGTTAAAAAAAAAAAATCACTGAAATACGTAAAGTAGCTCTATAAAATAAAAGTGTCACAAAATAAAACTCCATTATGAAATAAATAAATTAATAAATCCTGACGTAAATGAATTAATCTTGAAATAAAATAAAATAAGATAAAAATTTATTTTAAAAATATTTTTGTTTTATTTCATGGGGATATTTATTTATTTAATGGAATATTTATTAATAATTTATCAATAGCAGTATTTATTCATTCATTTATTTATTTCTTTAATTTTGAATAAAACGGCTCTCCATACAGGACAGGAAAGGTTTGAAAAAATAATTTAAAAAAAAAGCATGATCTAACAAGCTCACTGCAGCTCCAGTGTTCAACATGACAGTTACAAGATAACCAGCTGTTAGAATTATTGTGTGAACATTCTTCTGTTTACATTGAATTATCATATCTTCTGTCTTTATAAGTTTACATTACATTGTTGTTTTATTTTTGAAGTCTGCAAGAAACACATTTATACATTTACACATATAAGATGCATATAAGACACGGACTTTCACGTATGTCACGTACACCATGTAACGTATACACGTTCCACAGGATGCTTTTACCATATATGGTAAGGAAAGAGCCAAGAATGCTGTTTATTACATGCTGTAAACTGAGTTTTATGTAACCCATGTGATTTTACTGTGAAAGTCTGGAATAAAACTGCTGCAAGGAAGCTGATGCTCAGGAGACCACTTCCTCTTTGTTCAGTGAGAGGTCACTTCCCTTGGTTCGGGAGCTGAGTTCAGAGGACGAGGTTTTTTCCTCCTTGCGCAAGAGAAAGGTGTTGGTGTATTTGTTCTTTGTTATTTGTGAATGATTTGAACCGATCACCAGCCATCATACATTTTAAAAGGGATTGGTGGCCAACTTCCATGTGGCCCGGCTGCGTTAACGGTCTCGTGCAAGCTGGAGTTGCCTGCTTTCTTATTTGATTTTGCGTCTGACTTTTTCTTGAGGTGGGACATTTGGGAGTGATCGGTCGGGGGTGGTCCCGCTGTCCTGACCGCCTCCAGTTTCCCGACACCTTTTGCTTTTTCATGAAGCCTAGAGCCCGATGGCCCTCCTCTCTGCATGCAAAGCAGTGGTTACAGTTTGGATTAGCTTGGGCGACACATGTTGGGCAGCTGTTTTGCCTTGGTGCTTTTCTCTCCATGTGTCTCTTAGACAGGTGTGCCCTTCTGTTCAGGGGTTGGGACTAGCGCTGTTAGTGCTTTAAGGCTCTCCATGGCTTGTGTTAATGCTTCCACCTGAGCACTTAGTCTTTAATTGTGATGTCATCATTAACGTGGTTCATTTTCACATCACCTTTGTTTCTCTCTTGGTGGTGCTGTATTTGTGGCGTGCCTTTGGGTTACCTTGTGGGCTGAGCTGCGGCCGAGTCTCCCCTATGCCCTGGCAGATGGTGTTCAGAAAGATGCACTGGATGGTTGACATGTCATACTTAACAATCGAGTCTGGCTGTTTTATTGAAGACAGGATCTTTAGTTTCAGTCCAATCATTCTGTATAGGACTTGTTGAGGCGTCTCACTGTCATGCTGTTTGGCACACATCAAATCTTGAAAAGGCTCCATACATTCGGCAAAACAGCTGAAACACTAAAATCCTTTAAATCAAGGCTGAAAGCCCAGCTGTTTAGAGCTGCCTTTGATTAGTAGTCCGCAAACAAATCCGGGTGAAAGCTGCTCAAAAACAAAATATCTTATTACACACTGACGATCTCCCTATGATTATCATGCGGATCTGCTTGATGGTTTTATGAGTTTGTGTGATGATTCTGATTTTTTGATGATTTGCTGTGTACCTGATTGATGTTTCTAATGCTTTTACATGGTTTTACTGCACATTTGTTTGCTGTTCTTATGATGTGAAGCACTCTGAATTGCCTTGCCGCTGAAATGTGCTATACAAATAAATTTTTACTTACTTACTACTTACTCTTTCCCCTAAGTGGGACTGCAGGAAGCTTTTCAGTTCCGTGACTGTGAGATCTTCCTTGATTGTCAGCATGTCAACAAAGTTACCTGGCTTAATTGCACAAAGCACCCCTCTAATCACTTCATTTTGTGTGTGGTTTTCTTTAAGACCCTCAACAATGTTTTACAGATACTGTTATAGCTTATTTTCAGAGGTTGTGCTGCTTATTATCAGTCCGCCATGTATCTTAAATTCTTTGCAGGACAGCAATGGCATAATGGCAGCAGAAATATATATATATGTCTTTGTTCATATCTGTCCCGCTGTCACCTAGTAATGGTGACAGTGTAAAACACAGTTGTGGGGAAAAAAACTGCAAAAATTAAGCCAAAATTTTTGCTTTTAAAAAAAAAAAAGTTTAATATTTACTATTTTAATCAGGGAGGAAAGCAAGAGCCTTTTCATCAGGCCAAAACATCGGAGCGGCACGTCGATGCTGTTCGTGGAGATCCCGAAGACTGAAGCCAAGCCTGCTCCAGAAATGAAGAAATTATCAAAGTCTATGTTTTTAATATTTATTCAACTCTATTCTAAACGCCATCTGTCTGTTGTAAGTGCTGGGAGTCTTCTAGAATAAAACTAACAGCATTTTAACATCAGTAGGCAGCATGAGCTGTGTATACATGTGTAATGTTTTTATTCAGAAAGATGAAGTCTTTAAAAACACTTCTGTAAAAATCAGTTTTTCTGAAGAACTCTAGATATTAGGCATCGTGGGCAGTTTCCACTGTAAATATTATTCACAGTGAATTTAACACCGGAGTTGAGCAGTGACGTCGTCAAGCACGCTGGCCTCCTGCCTCACCTGGGAAGTCCTCCGTGCTCCGTGTGAACCAAGTACGAACTTGCGTACTTGAGCGCGGAGGCGGAGCCCGAATCTCTTCGTCGTCTCGCTGCCTCGCAATCGCCCTTCAAAGGATGCAGCCCCTGAATTTAGACACGCCTAACAACATCACCCATAGTGCAGAGCGTTTCAACGTCATCAAAACAGGAAGTACGACAGGGCGGTAATGCTGGTCAATGACCAGATAGAGAAAATCAAGCGCAGCCTCGTAAATCAGTGTGTCTACCAGAGAAACGAGTTTCTTTGCGTCCGCGCCAATGGAAGACGCCAAGGAACAACACAACCCCGTTAGAATAATATAGAAACGACGACCGAGGCTTTGTTCCCAAAGCTCATCCCTGTGGACCGTTCATCTATGATGGAACGGGCGATGGAGCAAATCAACGTACAGCTCAACCGGTTGACCCGGTCTCTCCGCCGGGCCAGGACCGTGGAACTTCCGGAAGGTAGCGATGCAGGATGTTCAATCATTCCTGCAGTCATTTGGTCATTTACAGAAGGGATTTTCCCATCATGTAGAAAATGTGTGTATCGATTTGAAGACACTAATGCAGCATTAGAAAACGACTTTACCCTGTGTACAGATTCTCTCCCCAAATTAAGAGGACTTATGGTCCTGTGTCTATTTTAAAACAGTACACAGCATGAGGCAGGAAGTGTAAGCGCTCCATTCATTCTCTCAGTTCAGCTGTATTTATATAGAGCCAACAGTTCTCTCGTGGTGCTTTATATTGTAGGGCCAAGGCCTTAGCGAGAGTCCCAACAATCAGATGAGCCCCCATGAGCAGCACTTGGCGAGGATGGGAAGGAAGAACTCCTTTTTAAGAGACCTCAAGCAGAACCAGGATCAGGGAGGGGCAGCCACCTGGTCTGACCAGAAATGGGACACAACACAAAGTACAGGCAAAGTAGACAAAGAAGAGGACACACAAAGTAGACAAAGGTTATTGACATAGAATAGTGGCAGATAAATCCCATCAGGAGCCTGTCCACGGTGTGCCCTGCCTCTCGTCCTATGATAGCTGGGATAGGCTCCAGTCCCCCCCCCCCTCGACCCTGAAAAAGGTGAAAAGAAGAAGAGTGCAAAGAGGGAGCTGGAAAAGAAATTCTCAGGGCATCATGGCAGCCTGAACCTGTAGCAGCATGACTAAAGGGTGGTTCGTGATCACCTGATCTAGCCATAACTATAAGCTTCATCCAAAGCGCAAGTTTTAAAACCAGAGTGGGTGTGTCCTGGGTCCATCATTTTAGGATGTGAAGAAGATTTCAAGCACTGAAAAAGACGTGTTAGGGAATCAGCTTAAAAAGTACATGGTTTCAAGAACAGCTACAGACCTGCAGGAATTACAAACGTAGGAAGCAGCAGTCCTCCACTTCTAGATACCCTAGGCTCAGTTTGTATATATCTATCAAAAGGCAAGTTCATTTAAATCCTTTGAGACTTTAGCATAAACCACCTTTAAAATCTGTTGTAAATGTTCAGAGTTGAAAAAAATAACTGGAAAGTAAATGGACAGGTTGTTATATAGTGCTCTACCTGAGCACTTTATACAACATCCACGCGAGCTTTTTTTTCTGTGTCTAAGTGCTTCTATTTAACATCCACACGCCAATGAACACATGAGGAGCTACTTGGGGTTCAGTATCTTGCCCAAGGATACTTTGGCATGCAGACCGGAGCGGCCGGGACTCGAGCCACCAACATTCGCATTAGTAGATGATCTGCTCCACTTCCACAGCCGCCCAGTGTGACTTTTGAAAGGGCTGTTGTTGGGCTTCAGATGGCTAAAGCTTCAGTCACAAAAGTGGCTGAACTAGTTAGCGTTTCAATTGAATATGTGAGGAAAAACAGATGCTCGCATGGCTGAGGGTGTGATCAAGCCATCATCAAGAACAGAGAGGTTTGTACCACTGAGAGAATGATGGAGCAGTGATTCTCAGACTATGGGGAATAGGCAAAAAATATGAAGGTGAATTAATATTGCTGGTGACATCACTCTGAACTTCAGCGACGATCCCTCTTTGGTTGTTACTGATTGAATAAAGCTGTGGGATGTGGAGTGTTCCCCTTTTCCCCCAAATATTTCTATGCTGATGTGAGTGGGGTTTTTATTGCTGGGCATGAAGGCTGACGCCTTGTCAGAGCTGAATGGTTTGATGAGGATGAAAGTGATCTAAATCATATGCTGTCGCTTTCGGTCACCTGATTTCAGCCCACCTTAGCTCCTCTGGGACATTTGGACTGTGTTAGACATGAGTGAACGTCTTTTGGAAGAACTGTTTTATCTTCCCAAAAACCACTGAAGCTGTTCTCGTGGTATGTGGTGGTCCAGCACCTTACTAAGGCACCTCTGGTTGCTTTTTGTTTGTCATGCCCTCTTCTGTTTATGGAAAGTGTAATGTCTGTGTCAGCTGTTAGCTTTGTCTGATATTTTCATTCCTGCATTGTTTTTCACTCCATAGACAATGAGACTGCGGTGTACACGCTTATGCCAATGGTCATGGCTGACCAGCACAGGTACGTCCAACCAGCCTGTATGCCGTGAGTTGTGTGTTAGTTCTGGCTGACTGTGCTTGAAGCAGAATACGTGCATTGTGGTATTTTCCCAGGAAAAATGTTTTTCCATGTTCCCTCCTCGCTCAGGTCAGTGTCAGAGTTGCTGCTCAACTCCAAGTTTGATGTGAACTACGCTTTTGGACGAGTGAAGAGGAGTCTGCTGCACATAGCTGCCAAGTGAGATACTATTTACTCTCTTCTTGTTTTAAACCGCTAATTAATATCAAAGGTGCTTCTCACATTAAATCCTGACTTTACTGAATATTTTTAAAGACATTTCTTCAGAGTAGGGCTGCAGCTATTGATTATTTTAGTAATCAAGTATTCTATCAATTGTTCCATTGATTAGTTGAGGAATTGCTTAAGAAATAGTTTTGCCTTATTAACCTTATAATGCAGAACATGTCGAATGTGACACAACGTACTTCAAAAGTGCCGCTGCAACTAAAGATTATTTTGGTAGTCGGCTAATCTTTGACCAGATTATTCCAATCTTACCTGTTCAAGCCTGCCCACCTGTTAACATCGTCTTTAAAATAAAATAACGACCCATAAAAATACGAGTTTGAAACTAATCAAATGTATTTTAACATTAATGTGGCCATCACAATAAATATCAAATTAACAAAGCATATTAAAGTGAATGAATTTTTATTTTTAAATGAAAATATGATGTGCTTATAAATAAAAATGGCCTCTGTCCAAAAGTTCCAATAAGGCTTCAGATTAAATCAAAACCAGCTGATTGAGTTCATACAGAGGTTTATTATTCAGCATGAACGCTGATATCTATAGATATAGTTGAAGCACAGCCTCTGGTCCCCCTTCTTAACGATGGGGGCCACCACCCCAGTTTACCAATCCAGTGGCACCGCCCCAGATCTCCGTGCAGTGTTGCAGAGGCGTGTCAGCATCCAGCTCTACAACATCCAGAGGCTTTAGGAGGTCAGGGTGGATCTTGCCCTGCCATCAAGGAGCTGTTTAACTGCCTCAGTGACCTCAGTGATGTGCATGTCGTCCCCTCGTCTCCAGACTCTGCTTCCACTACAGAAGGCGTGTCAGTGGGATTAGGGAGGTCCTCGAAGTATTCCTTCCACCGCCCGACTATAGCCTCAGGTGAAGTCAGCAGTGCCTCACATGCACGATACAGGTGCTGGTCATAAAATTAGAATAAGTTGATTTATTTCAGTAATTCCATTCAGAAAGTGAAACTTGTATATTATATTCATTCATTACACACAGACTGATATATTTCAAATGTTTGTTTCTTTTAATTTTGATGATTATAACATATAACTAATAAAAAGCCCAAATTCAGTATCTCTAAAATTAGAATATTGTGAAAAGGTTCAATATTGAAGACACCTGGTGGAAAAAGATGTCCAAGCAACAGGGATATCCACACCCTGGAGAGGACTGTGGAACCAAAGCCATTCAAAAATGTGGGGGAGACTCACAAAGAGTGGACTGCAGCTGGAGTCAGTGCTTCAAGAACCACCACCCACAGACGTATGCAGACATGGGTTTCAGCTGTCACGGTCCTCGTGTCGAGACGCTCTGGAACAAGAGACGGCGTCAGAAGCGTCTCGCCTGGACTAAAGACTAAAAGGACTGGACTGCTGCTGAGTGCTCCAAACTTATGTTCTCTGATAAAAGTCAGTTTGGCATTTCCTTTGGAGATCAAGGTCCCAGAGTCTGGAGGAAGAGAGGAGAGGCACAGAATCCACGCTGGCTGAGGTCCAGTGTAAAGTTTCCACAGTCAGTGATGGTTTGGGGTGCCATGTCATCTGCTGCTGTTGGTCCACTGTGTTTTCTGAGGTCCAAGGTCAACGCGGCCGTCTTACCAGGAAGTTTTAGAGCACTTCATGCTTCCTGCTGCTGACCAACTTTATGGAGATGCAGATTTCATTTTCCAACAGGACTTGGCACCTGCACACAGTGCCAAAGCTCCCAGTACCTGCTTTAAGGACCATGGGATCCCTGTTCTTAATTGGCCAGCAAACTCTCCTGACCTTAACACCATAGAAGATCTGTGGGCTATTGTGAAGAGGAAGATGGGATATGCCAGAGCCAACAATTCAGAAGAGCTGAAGGCCACTGTCAGAGCAACCTGGGCTCTCCTAACACCTGAGTGGCTGCACTGTGTGGGCGTGACATATATATTGATACCAGGATTTTTCCTGAATTGGACCTGGGGATACCTGGTTTCTGGGCAGCTGTTCAGGCCCTAGTAAGGCTGCCTGTGAGGGGATGCAGAAACAGTACGAACTCAATCAGACTGAGTAGAGCTGAATCAAAGTGGATTACATCTGGAGGAGTGTTGGAGTGTCTGTCTGCGTGGAGGAGTAGAACCAAATTCAGATGATTGGATTTCTGAGAGGTAACCAGAAAACTGTAAGGTCTGACAGCAATAGTTATGACAGCCTGAACCAAAACAATTGCAGTATTTGGAATCTGGCTCCCAGACGGCCTTGGATGGCTGTCTGTCTAAATCGTCATACTTTTCATGCTCATACTTTTCAGTTGGCCAGCATTTCTAAAAATCCTTTTTTTTGTGTTGGTCTGAAGTAATATTCTAATTTTCTGAGATACTGAATTTGGGGTTTTCATTAGATATAATCATCAAAATGAAAAGAAACAAACATTTGAAATATATCAGTCTGTGTGTAATGAATGAATATAATATAGAAGTTTGACTTTTTGAATGGAATTACTGAAATAACTCATCTTTCATCAGATTCTAATTTTATGACCAGCACCTGTATACCCTGTGAGTAGAGCACCGCTTTCCCCTCCTGAGTTGCCTGACGGTTTGCCAGTATCGCTTTGAGGCCATCTGAAAGGCTTTTTCCATGGCCTTACTGAACTCCTCCCACACCTGAGTTTTTGCTTCGGCCACCGCCCAAGCTGCGTTCTGCTTGGCCTGGTGGTACCTGTAAGCTGCTTCCAGGCCTGATAGGACTCCTCCTTCAGCTTGATGGTTCCCTTCACCTCCGCCACCTGATCCAACGCTCCACCAGGTGGTGATCAGTTGACAGCTCAGCTCCTCTCTTCACCCGCGTGTCCAGATCAAACAGCTGCAGATCTGATGATACAATTAAGAAATCCATGATCAACTTGTGACCTAGGGTGTCCTGGTGCCATGTGCACTTATGGACATCCCTATGTTTGAACGTGGTGTTTGTTATGGACAAACTGTGGTTTGCACAGAAGTCCAATAACAAAAGTACATTTGGGTTCAGATCAGGCAGGCCGTTCCTCCCAGTAACGCCCTTCCAGGTCTCGCTGTCACTGCCCACATGAACTTTGAAGTCTCCCAGCAGGACGATGGAGTCACTGGATGGAGCACCCCACCCAGCAGCTCCAAAAGGGAAGGTACTCCGAACTGTCATTATGTGCATAAGTGCAAACAACAGTCAGGACCCGTTCCCTGGCCCAAAGGCGCAGGGAAGCAACCCTCTCATCCACCGGTAAAAACTCCAACATACTTCCTGTATGTTGAAGGGGATACAAGGATACTGACCCCAGCTCGCCGCCTCTCACCAAGGGCACCTCCAGACTGGAACAGAGTCTCTCCAGGAGACTGGCTCCAGAGCCCAGGACATGCATTGAGGTGAGCCTGACTAAATCTATGTCTCGACCTCACGCACCAGCTCAGGTGCCTTCCCCACCAGAGAGGTGACATTTCATGTCACCTTTGGCCGTGGATTGCTACACCAGGGCCTCTGCCCTTGGCCACCACCCGACACACATCGCACCCGACCCCCTCCTGCGAGTGGTGGGGCCCAAAGGAGGGCCGTCCCATGTCTCCTCTTTGGGCTGCACCTTGCCAGGTACCACGGGCTAATGCTCCAGGTTGGGGCCTCGGAAACCCTTTCCCAGGCAGGGTAAACAGTTAACTTGGTGTATCTTCCATAGGGAAGAATCACTCTTTGTCTGGCCCCTCAACCAGGACCAACTGGACCAAAAGCTATATATATATTTTAAAATATTAATACATTCTGCATCTCACCCTATGACAGCTGGGATAGGCTCCAGCCTGAGAATGGATCAATGGATGGAAATTAATACAATTTATATAATTTATTATGCATTTATATTAATAATAATGTTACCAGAGCCTTGAAATAAATATGGTCTCATACTTCCGATAGCCCCATGTAGACCCCCCCCCCGCTTGATGCAGGTATCACTGCGCTATCAAGCAGGACGGCTGTCGACAGCTTTCAAAGTTAGCAGTTCATCTGCACATTTCATTTTAACGTCTGTAGCTTTACTGTAGATTTTTCTCTTTCTGAGGGGCTGTGGGTGGGAGCAGCTAAAAGGTTCACTTTCTTCATCAAGGGTTCCTGCCAGCTTTTACCCGGTAAAAGTTTTAATGGCGATTACAATAACAAGCGCTGCTGTTTAGGACACACTTTGTATTTCACTCCACCTCTCTGTAACGGCTCCACCTCGCTGCTCTTTGTGTATAGGCAGACTCTACGTTAATCTATGTTGGCATCATCTTCAGCGCTGCTGTTTTATTATCGGTCTTTCTGTTGAGAAAACTGGGATTAATGGCTTTATGTTGTAATACTTCATATTCATACACATGCTCCTGGATATGTTTCTATAGCAGGTTTATGTTTAGTTGCAAATGTGGGTGAACCACTCTCGCTCACATGGTGACTACAGAGGGCTACAGAGTTTAAATGAAGCCTTTAAGCTAAAAGTTGTGTTGAGGATTTTTTTATAATTGAGTTACTCTATGTTGCAGCCCTATTTCAGAGTATTTATTTGCATTCAGAACTGTGGATTGGTGCTATAAGTGCTACTTATGAAATGCTGAGAGGAACTACAGCATGTTGTAGTCACTGGTTCAGCCTCCTGATAAGCATTTAGTGAAATCAAAAAGATAACAGCAAGACTGTCTGATATCTCTGTTACTTCCAGAATTCAAAAAAGAAATAGTTCACACTTTAGGCCTGTGCATTTACTAACATACTAATTGCTAAATTAAATACAGTGCCGTGAAAAATATTTGCCCCCCTCCTGATTTCATATTTTTTTCTTCTTCATATTTGTGTAACTGTTGTGACCCTTCTGAGAGTCTATGGTGGATCCGTTCTCTTATGTCTATTGTGCAGAAAGAATGGTGCGGCGACACTGGACTTTCTCTCTATTCTGATACAGCAATCGCAGCACACAGTCATCAGTGAGTTATGCAGCTGCAACACTGAGCTCTGTTAACAACCATTAGAACAACTCCAGTCTTGTACTATTGTAAAACCTTAGAGCCAGGAGCAAGCTTGAAAGCACCTGACTGGCTAACGTAGCTTAGTCTGTTAACAAAAGTGCTAGTTGTCAATAAAGTTACTATTTGTGCACCAAAACGCCCGTAACTTCCAGGTTACATGTCAGCAGTGCTGAATGGTAAGAATTAACAATTACTGCTGAGAGAATGTTCTAGTTAGAGTGAAAGGAATACTTTGCTGTTGAAGTTATGGATAAGTATACTGCTCTGGTGAAGGTAAAACTAGTAACTAAAACTAAAAATTAATAATCAACATTCCATTACTCTGTGTTTGTGTGTGTAAAGCACACATAATTAAAAATTGCAGCAGAGGTTGGAGGCGTCGGGCTAACCAGATAACAAGGACATCAATAAGATAAGGAAATTACATGCCTTGTTTGTGTGGACGTTCCACCCTTTTCACCCCTATGTGGTGAGCCCGGGAGCTGGCTAAAATCCCCCGTCCTAAATAAACTGGGCTCAATCTCACACCCTACCTCTCACTGGTGTTCCTTCCACCAGTACTGAAGCTGCCTCAGGGCCCTGTTTCAAGGCTTTACTCCGAGCGAAGTTAAAATAGCTGAACAATGATCCGTTTCTCTGCAGCCGCAAAATCTTCAGGGAGGAAAGTAATGGTAATTTTCAAGCTATAGAAAGACATGGAGAGCAATAATTCTGCAACACTTTGATGTATGAACTAAGAGAGTACATTTGTGGATTTCAAACTGCATGATAACCAGTACACTAATTCATGAAACCTCTGATTTTCATCCAGGCTCATCTCGATGAGTGAAGCAACACTTTAAGTTACACGAGGGGGAAAGTGTCCTGTGGTGTTTCTGAAACACAAATTCTTTGTCATATGAAAATGCACGGTCTTTCCTTTTCTGACAGCTCTCTCACAGTCAGCATGTGATGTACATTCAGTTCAGTCAGTTCAGTTTCATTTATATAGCACCAATTCACAACAACGGCAGTCACCTCAAGGTTTTCTATGTTGTAAGGTAAAACCCCCACAGTATTAGAAAGAAATTCCAGCAGTCACTTGTTGAATGTACGTGAGGCTGGTCTGCTGCGCCGTACTGAGTTGCACTGTTTTCTCTGCACAGCTGTGGGTCGGTGGAGTGTCTGGTCCTGCTGCTGAAGAGGGGAGCCAATCCAAACTATCAGGACATCTCTGGATGTACCCCTCTTCACCTTGCTGCTAGGAATGGGTATGATGCTATATTTGCTGTGTGTACATGTTCATTTTATGCTGGCTCTCCTTATTTGGTTAATGTGTTACTGTAAATTTTGCTTCATATCATGCTGGTCACTTTGGTGCATCGTCATGGAAGATTTCATATTGCAAGATTCTCAGTGCTAGCAACCATAGATCTACTACTTCCTGTTATAGATCAACCGACTAATCGTGTGTTTAAACAAATCTTGAACTTCATTTATTAAGTTGAAATTTATAATGTTCAAGTTAACTGTTCATGAGCTGACTCTTCTCAGGCCTTGAGACAAACACTGTGAAATGCTGAAACCTACTTTGGAACCAAATGCTTGTCAGGCTGCTAGTAACGACATCATTTGCCTTACAAAATAAACTCATTGGATTGGTGCAGTAATTATTATTTATGAAATGCTGAGAGGAACTGCAGAAACTGAATGAATCACTTTCTTTTAGATGGCTTATTAGTAGATTTGATTTTTATGTGTATTTACTTGTAGCTGATGAACCTTAAGATGACTGCATCTGGGTGATTGTGTTTAAATATGTGAAACAAAGTGATTGTATGTAATGACAATGACACTAAACCCTTTCCTCTACTGTTCCCTCAGACAGAAGAAGTGTATGGGCAAACTGCTGGAATATAATGCTGATGTCAATATCTGCAACAATGAGGGACTGACTGCTGTGAGTTGACTAGAATCCTCTAGTTGAATCATGAATGATTGTTTTTTTAATGAACAATCATTCAGGATAGTGACTTTCCATGGTAACCTCTAATGCAGATCCACTGGTTAGCAGTCAATGGGCGAACAGAACTCCTGCATGATCTGGTCCAGCATGTGTCCAACGTGGACGTTGAGGATGCCATGGGCCAGACAGCCCTACATGTAGCCTGTCAGAACGGACACAAAACAGTAAGCAAATTAGAAGCAGCCTTTTTAATTAAAAGCTACTACATTTTAGACTAATGTTGGTGTAAAAAACAGCGTTTACACACTATATTTTAACGCCTGCCCACCATTTGTCTGTAGTGAGTGTACCCAGATAGCAAGACTCTGGAGCCGGGCAGTACCAGAGTTTTTTTTTTTTTTTTGCTGTTGTTGTGTCTTGACAGCAATGCCATGTAGATGTATTGAAGAAATTCTCCACCGGCAATCTCTCTGAATATCATAAATTTATTGCAAGGAAGAACAGTGCCATATCGAACACTCCTGGATGTGCTCGGTTGTGCCGATGTTGTGCCAAAAAGTCATCGCCTGTATTTAAACAGCTGTAAATGACTTGTTGACCTCTAATCTGTGAAACACGTGTCAAACATCTCTCTCATGAATGATATCAGGTCATTTTGAGCGAGAAACATCATTTCTATCACAAGGTAGAAGCTGCAATCGGTTTTTGGCAAAGCAACTCATCCCAGCGACTCATCCCTGAGCCGGAGTGGGCACTCCACCCATTTCCAGCTGAGGACCATGGCCTCAGACTTAGTGGTGCTAATTCTCATGCCAGCCACTTCACACTCAGCTGTGAACCATTCCAGTGCGAGCTAGAGGCCACCGCCCGATGAAGCCAACAGGATCGCATCATCCACAAAAAGTAGAGATGAGATTTTGAGGCCACAAAGGTGGAAGCCACTTGGCTACACCTAGAAACTCTGTCCATAAAAATTAGGAACAGAATCTGTGACAAAGGACAGCCTTGGCAGAGTCTAGACACCCCACATTCCCTGACAGAGAGTCCAACACCCACAGGAAATGAGTCTAACTTACTGTGGGCAATACGCACCAAGCTCTTGCTGCAGTTGTACAAGGACTGAATGACCTGCAGCAATGGGCCAGACACTTTATACTCCCCAGCACCACCGCCAAGGGACGTAGTCAAATGCTTTCTCCAAGTCCATAAAACGCATGTAGACATGATGGGCAAACTCCAATCCACACTTGAATACCCTCAAGAGGATAAAGAGCTGGTCCACATGGCACATGAGTGATTGACTCGTGTTTTGTCTTTTAACAGTCAGCGTAACTCAATTTTAGACACAGTAGCACCCCTGAAACAAAGCACTGTCCAATGTTCAATTTCTTTTGTCCTCGGATTAATGGAAATATGCAGAATTTTAGGAGATATTGTCACAAGTTAGAACATTTATGGAAGTCTTCCAAGCTAGAGGTTCACAGGTTACATCTTAAAGAATCAATTTCTTACTTAAACGACATGGTGAAAAATGCCAGAACAGAGTATTTTGCAAATCTTATAGTTTAAAAAAGAAATCCTTAACTTTTGGTTGATCCAATTAAGACTATTGTCTCTCAAGATATTCCTGGTGCACCAATTGATACAAAGTGAACTACAGTGTATCACAAAAGTGAGTACACCCCTCACATTTCTGCAGATATTTAAGTATATCTTTTCATGGGACAACACTGACAAACTGACACTCTGACACAATGAAAAGTAGTGCGTGTGTGCAGCTTATATAACAGTGTAAATTTATTCTTTCCTCAAAATAACTCAATATACAGCCATTAATGTCTAAACCAGCAGCAACAGAAAGTTCCAACATGGCTCCTCATGGCAAAGAACTCTCTGAGGATCTTAAAAGACAAATTGTTGCGCTACATGAAGACTGTTATATAAGCTGCACACAGACTACTTTTCATTGTGTCAAAGTGTCATTTTGTCAGTGTTGTTCCATGAAAAGATATACTTAAATATATGCAGACATGTGAGGGGTGTACTCACTTTTGTGAAACACTGTATTTTGTAAATAAGGTCGCCGCCATCAGGTCCTCTTATGAGACATCAATGCTCTGCTTGGTCATATAAAATCGACTTCAGGCCCCCTTGATGTCCTTCCTAGGTCTTTTTTCATTAGTGTCTTTGACTCTTTGGTCCCTGTATCGTGGAAATTATTAATACTTCTCTTCATACCGACTTTGTTCCCAGCTTCTTTAAACAGTATTAAAGAAACCACATCTCTTGGACCCATCTCTTCCAAACAGTTACAGGCCAATATCCAAATTATGTTTTGTGTCAAAGATTTTAGAAAAAAACAGTAGCAGAACAACTTTTCTATTTCTTGGAGGGAAACAATGTTGCGGACATTTTCCAGTCTGGTTTTTGCAAATTGCGCTCCACTGAAACCGCTTTATTTAAAGTGTCTAGTGACATTTTGATGGCAGCAGACTGGAGGGTACACAGTTCTGGTTTTAGTGGATGCCATCTCTGCATTTGATACTGCTGATCGCACTATCACGATAAACAGGCTTAAGGACTTTTTTGGGATTACTGGTGTTGTTTAAAACGGTTCATGTTCATGTTGTTTTGGATCATATTCTCTTTTCCGACTCGAGGCCAAATTATTAGATGTTATAATACTATTTCTAATCATCTCTATGCTGATGACATTCAGTTATACTGTTATTTCAATGCCTCAGTCCCAGCATTTTATGTTTCTGTTGGCCGGCACCGCATGTAAAACACTGGGACACAGCCGAAAGGTAATTAATACACGCAATGCGCCTGCACAAGCATAAACGCCATCAACAACATCAGCCACTTATGTAGGTTATGTTGTAGCTCGACAAGGACCCGGCGTTGAAGTATGAATCAGGGGTAAGTTGGAGGAGGAAGCTGGGGGAGAGGGAGGTCTGGGCTTCACTGCTCAGGATGCTGCCCCATGACCCCGGATACGTGAAAGAAAATGGATGGATGGATGGATGTTTTTATTACATATTTTTATTATTTTAGATTTTAACTTTTATTGAGATGCTTGTCATGAATTGTACAACAACAAGCAACGTTCATGATGTGCGGCACAATGAGCGACGCTGTTATTATTTCATATCGTTTGCAGTAAAACATTTTCATATAGTTTTGTTGTTGTCTGTTTGGAGTATAACGTGCATTGTTCATAATGCATGATGCGTGGTACCACACAGTTGAATAGCACTTAAAGTGCGATTCATTATTGAAGAATGTGGTTAATGGTTTTGAACTCCTTTCTTTAGACAGTTTTTGACATTGTCCAAAAAACAGTCCTAAAATGGAATCTGATCTTCGTGTTTCTTAATTTTAGGCTAGTTGATTAGTCTAAATATTTTTTTCTTGTTTAGTCGACTAAGAAATTAGTCTCTAGGAACATCCTTAGTCTTTGTACTTGTACTTGTTTAGAAAAATCAGCTATGGATTGCCTGCAGACTGTGCAGAATGCTGCAGCAGGACTTTTAACTGGCACCAACAGAAGATTGCATATCACTCCAGTTTTGGCTTCTCTTCACCGGTTGCCAGTCAATTTTAGATTTCATTTTACATTTTTTGTTTTATCTTTTAGGGCCCTACATGATCAGGCTCCCCAGTATAGCTCTGACCTGCTGAAAGCTCATTCTTCTTCCCAAGCTCTTGGATTATCAGGTCAAAGGTTACTGCTTGCCACAAGCACTTGGTTTAAAACCTTTGGGGATCAGGCTTTTCAGGCACTGGCACCAAGGTTCTGGAATTCTCTTTATGCTGTACAGACTCCATTGACTCTTTTGCAAAGCAGCTGAAGGCATTTTTATGGGGACAAGCTTTTCATTAACTTTTTTTTTTGTGTGTGTTTTACTCAACCGTTCATTATACTATGTTACACTTTTATTTCTTGTGTTTCTTGTGAAGCACTTTGTCACTTTTATCTGTGAAAAGTGCTTACTTACTTGTTATGGTTATGATTCTAGTTATGGTTCTTAGTTCTACTGGACTTTAGTGCTATTTTTGACACTGTCAAACATGACCTACTCATTGAGCGCTTAGAGCACTGTGCAGGTGTCAAGAGTTTTGCTCTTAACTGTTAAACAGGTTAAGTTAAATATTATATTAAACAAAGGACTTTCTCAGTTAACACTAGAAAATACTCTTCTGCCTCAGCTATTATGACATCTGGAGTTCCACAGGGGTTTATCTTGGGGCCTATTCTTTTATACACGCTCCTTCTTGGTCAAATTATGTAAGCGTAACATTGCATTACATTGCTATGTAGATAATTTACAACCTTTGAGTCTTGGAATGCTCAATGAGTGCTTTTGGATATAAAAATTGGATGTCCCACAGTTTCTTCTTTTTCTTTTTTTTTTTGAGTACAGAATAGAGAATAGAATGTTTATTTGTTATTATACAGAATTACAATGAGATTGGAGGGCCACTCCTGTTCAGTGCCATGCTGTAAAAAGTCCACATATAAATATATATAAAATTAAATAGAATGTATAAACAAAAAAAATAAATAGATAAATATACACATATAAACATGATGTACAGTGGGTGAGTATTGCACTTTGGTGAATGAATATTACACAATATAGGGGTGATAGATATTGTTCAGTATGAATAATATAATATTGCACAGGGATGTGGGTATTGCACAGTTAGTGGGTGAGTGTGTGAGTTCAGGGTGGTGATTGCTCTGGTGAAGAAACTGTTCTTGAGTCTGTTTGTTCTGGCTTTGATGCACCTGTAGTGCCTGCCAGAGGTCAAACAGGGTGTGAGCTGTCCTTGATGATGTTTCTGGCTCTGCTGAGGCAGCGGGATGTGTAGATGTCCATCATGGAGGGGAGAGGGCAGCTAATGATTCTTTGTGCTTTCTTGACTACCCTCTGAAGCCTCCCCATCTGCGTAAGTGCAGCTGCCATATCATACTGTGATACTGTAGGTCAGCAGGCTCTCAATAGAAGAGTGGTAGAAGGTCAACAGCAGGTTTGAGTCAAAGTTGTTTTTCCTGTAGGACTCTCAGGAAGTGAAGTTGCTGCTGAGCCTTCTTGATAACAGCTGTGATGTTATCTGTCCAAGAGAGATCAGCAGAGATGAGGACAACAAGAAACCGTTGATATAGAGGGGGGCTGGGTCAGTCCTGTGTTTCCGGAAGTCCAGGATGATTTCTTTGGTTTTCAAGTTGTTCAGTGCCAGGTTGTTCTCTGAACACCAGGCTGTCAGCTTCAGAACCTCCTCTCTGTAGATGACAGTGCCAAGACAGGCAGCCACTTCTTGAGCTCTCGACAGTGCGAGCGGTTCACGAATGAAAAAGTCAGGAGGTCATTCCAGAGGGTCAATATCCGCAAGGCTACAGGACCGGACAATATCCCCAGCCGTGTCCCGAAGGACTGCTCACACCAGCTCTCTGCGGTATTGACTGACATCTTTACCACCTCACTTTCACAGGAAATGATCCCGTCCTGCTTCAAGATGGCAACCATCATCCCTGTTCCTAAGACCTCAGCTGTGTCATGCATGAATGCCTATAGGCCAATAGCACTCACACCCATAGTCATGAAGTGTTTTGAGCAGCTGGTCATGGAGTAGATCAAATCAGTAATCTCTCCCAGCACTGACCCCCACCAGTATGCATACAGGAAGAACAGGTCCACTGCAGATGCTATCTCAGTAGTCCATCTTGCTCTCACCCACCTGGAGAGCAGGGACTCCTATGTCAGGCTGCTTTTCCTGGACCTTAGCTCCACCTTTAACACAATCATCCCACAGACACTTGTTTATAAGCTGGGCAAGCTTGGTCTGAGCTCCTCACTCTGCAACTGGGTCCTGGACTTTATAGCAAACAGGAAGCAGACAGTCCAAATCCACGACATCACCTCTTTGCCCATCACCCTCAACACTGGCTCCCCTCAGGGATGTGTCCTCAGCCCTCTGCTGTACATGCTGCTTACCTTTGACTGCTCATCCACATTCCCGAGCACCCACATCATTAAGTTTTCAGATGACACAGCAGTGGTTGGACTCATCTCAAATAACAACGAGATGGAGTACAGATTGGAGGTGGAACACTTGGAGACCTGGTGCAAGCACAACAACCTTTGCATCAACATGGCCAAGACCAAGGAGATGATCGTGGATTTCAGGAGGAACAGCATCTGCCATCCTGCCCCGCTGACTCACATCATTAAAACCCTCACCTGGAACACAAACTCTGGCTGTCTTATCAGGAAAGCCCAACAAAGACTCTACTTCCTTAGAAAGTTGAAGAAGGCTGGCCTGGGGACCAAAATCCTCACCTTCTTCGACAGGTGTGTGGTTGAGAGCATCATAATAACATCCATGCCTTCCCATACCGTGTGGTATGGGAACTGCTCTGCTACCGACAGGAAGGCTCTGCAGAAGGTTGTCAAGTCTGCCCAGAAGACTACCAGCAGCACCTTCACAACTGTAGAGGACTTCTACGTCAGCAGATGCAGGAGCGGGGCCTCCAACATAATTGGGGACCCCTCCCACCCTGCCCACGGACTGTTCTCCCCACCCCCCTCAGGTTGTAGATCACGCAGCATCAGAGCGAGGTCAACCAGGCTGCGAAACAGCATCTATCCTGAAGCTGTCAGACTAACAAACTCTCACTGACAACAACACTCTGCAATAGAACTCATAGAAATAAAGCACTGACTGTGCAATACATGAACAATATGATGTGCAATATCAGTGCCAACTGTTCAGGTACCAGACCACTTTTCTCTGTAGTTAGTTATCTATGTATTCTCTTTCTCAAAATTTTCTATTTATTTGTAAATATCTTTTAATATATATATTAAAAAAGGCAGTTTGCACTGGAGAGACCTCCAAAACTAGAGTTTCGTGTGAGAAGAATGATAATAAAGCTCTTTGAATCTTTGAATCTCATTTCCCCTTGATGAATCTGACCACTGTGGTGTTGTCAGCAAATTTGACGAGGTCAAATTGTTTTGCTCCCCACTATTAACCAAGAGGTTAAAGAATAACTGGGGTTATTTAATTATTTTTATTAAAACACAGGTTAAGAACCTTGGGATAATCTTTGACACTGGTTTGAAATTTGACAGACTAATAAATGCAGTAGTGAAGAGCAGTTTCTCCAGTGTCAGCAGCCTTGCACTGGCTCCCTGTGCATTACAGAAGCCAGCATGAAGTGGCGGTGTTGGCGTTTAAAGCTTTAAGTGGTCTTGCACCTGCTTATGTAGACATGCTGTGTGGGGTGGCTGTGGCTCAGGAGGTACAGCAGGACATTTACTAATTGGAAATTTAGGTGGTTCAATCCCTGGCTGTTCCAGTCTGCATGCCAAACTATCCTTGGGCAGGATATTGAACCCAGAGTTGCTCCCAGCGTATTCATAGGAGAGTGTACACAAATGTTAGCTAGAAAGCACTTAGAACCTGTTTATTCTATTTCATTGGAAAGCATTTTGAGTTTCAATGTGCTATATAAGTAAAATGGACTTACAAGATAATTATGGACCACTGTCATTTAATTCATTTCATGTCATTCACCAACATACCATTTATTACTTTTGCTCACCCATTTAATGCATGTGCTTCAGCGTGTAGCACCAGAACATATTAAATTGCTCCCAATGAAAAGCCTATACTTGAAATCTCCCATCAGACTGAAAAATATAGTTACATGTAACTGCAGCCACCAAGGAAGTCTTTAGAAAGCAAACCAGTCTCATTGTGTTGATGATTGTTGCTGAGCTCTTGTTTTCTTGTTCTTTCTGATATTAAATACTTCATGTGTGATATGAGCATGTATCATGTCTGCTCAGACAGTGCTTTGTCTTCTGGACAGTGGAGCTGACATCAACCGACCAAACGTCTCTGGTGCAACACCTCTTTACTTTGCATGCAGGTAATGTCATCAGTTATAATAATAATAATAATAATAGTAATCAGTGTGCTCTGAGCTTTTTTACACTTCATCTTAAGTCTTCAGGGTTACAGATGCATCAGTGGATTTCTTTTCATTTAGAAATGGCAAAAAATCAAGAGATGGCTATTTACCACTACTAATTTACCTGTCACTTGAATAACTCGAAATGTAAAGTATTACAATATTCAAAACCACTGATGATTAGCTTTGTATTTTAGTCCAGCTGTTATTGTGTTATTCTTTAGCCATGGCCAGAGAGACACAGCCCAGATCCTTCTGTCTCGAGGTGCCAAGTACATTGCTGACAAGAATGGAATCACTCCACTGGATGTCTGTGTGCAGGTGAGTGTTTCAGCACGTTTAAACATTCTTCCTCCTGGTATTGTTGTGTGGTTGAGTTTTTGTTACTCTGATTTGTGGTCGGTTTGTTTGATTTTTGTTTGTTTGTTTCCTCAGGGAGGATACGGGGAGACCTGTGAGATTCTCATCCAGCACCATAGCAGACTGTTCTTGACCCTTATCCAGATGACGCAGAATGATGACATTAAAGAGAACATGGTATCATTAGTTTGCATCTGATTTCATCCAGAAGTCCAGTTGATACTTTGCAGTTGTTAGATGTGTTTCTGTGTGTGTAGCTTAGGCAGGTTCTGGAGCATGTGTCTCAGCAGAGTGATAGCCATTACCAGAGGATCTTGACCAGTCTTGCTGAAGTGGCTACCACCAATGGGCATAAGCTTCTCAGGTAATATTAATATTATTATTGAGTGTTCTTGGGTCTCTACAGTTTGTACAGGCTTTTTTATTTGTGAGGTTTATCTAATTAAACCCACTTTGTCTCCATTCACTAATGCCACTCACTACACTGCTGACTTTATTTTTATAAGCACCTTAAGACTATTATATAACTGAAACTTCTTGTAACCTTCACACATTGAAATATATACAAACACACCTCACAGCTTCAAACAACTAAATAAATAAACTAAATTAACACACAACCCCAGATTTCTTTTCAGCACTGTAGCCAGGCTGGCAAAGAGTCAGAGCTCTGTAGAGCCGAGTATTCCTTTCACTTTAACTAGTAATGACTTCATGGATTTCTTTACAAATAAAATTTTAGACCATTAGAGAAAAAAGTGTCATAACCATCTCAAAGACATATGTTCATGCTCGGCTGCTTTCAGCACTGCTGGTATTTGTTTAGACTCTTTCGCTCCAGTTGATCTTTCAGAGTTAACTTCAATAGTTACTTCCTACTGCTACTTAAAAAGCCATCACTGACCCAGCTGTCTTAGCTAATTATAGGCCAATCTCCAACCTTCCTTTTCTCTCCAAAATCCTTGAAAGAGTAGTTGTAAAACAGCTAACTGATCATCTGCAGAGGAACGGTGTATTTGAAGAGTATCAGTCAGGTTTAAGAATTCATCACAGTACAGAAACAGCATCAAATCTTACAAACCATGGTGTCAAACCAGATACTTACTCTGGATGGCATTACTTTGGCCTCCAGTAACACTGTGAGAAATCTTGGAGTCATTTTTGACCAGGATATGTCCTTCAATGCACATATTAAACAAATATGTAGGACCGCTTTTTTACATTTGCGCAATATTTCTAAAATTAGAAACATCCTTTCTCAGACTGATGCTGAAAAGTTAATCCATGCATTTATTACTTCTAGGCTGGACTACTGTAATTCATTATTATCAGGCTGTCCTAAAAACTCCCTGAAAAGCCTTCAGCTGATCCAAAATGCTGCAGCTAGAGTACTGACAGGGACTAGAAAGAGAGAGCAGATTTCTCCCATATTGGCTTCTCTTCATTGGCTCCCTGTTAAATCTAGAATAGAATTTAAAATCCTTCTCCTAACATACAAGGTCTTGAATAATCAGGCCCCATCTTATCTCAAAGACCTCATAGTACCGTATCACCCCAATAGAGCACTTCGTTCTCAGACTGCTGGCTTACTTGTGGTTCCTAGGATACTTAAGAGTAGAATGGGAGGCAGAGCCTTCAGCTTTCAGGCCCCTCATCTGTGGAACCAGCTCCCAGCTTGGATTCGGGAGACAGACACCCTCTCTATTTTCAAAATTAGGCTTAAAACTTTCCTTTATGATCAAGCTTATAGTTAGGGCTGGATCAGGTGACCCTGAACCACCCCTTAGTTATGCTGCTATAGGCCTAGGCTGCTGGGGGGTTCCCATGATGCACTGAGTGTTTCTTTTCATTCACCTCTTTTACTCTGTTTATACCCCACACTGCATTTAATCATTAGTTATTATTAATCTCTGGCTCTCTTCCACAGTGTGTCTTTTGTCCCGTCTCTCTCCCCTCAGCCCCAACCGGTCGCAGCAGATGACTGCCCCTCCCTGAGCCTGGTTCTGCTGGAGGTTTCTTCCTGTTAAAAGGGAGTTTTTCCTTCCCACTGCCACCAAGTGCTTGGTTATAGGGGTCATTTTGACTGTTGGGTTTTCTCTGTAATTACTGTAGGGTCTTTACCTACAACACAAAGCGCCTTGTGGCGATTGTTTGTTGTGATTTGGCGCTATATAAATAAAATTGAATTGAATTGAATGCATTGTCCTGCATCACCAATTTAATAAATGCACATTTCCATTTAAATGTAACAGCTTGAACTTCATTTAGTGGTTTTAATAAGGTACATGTCAGGTATATGTGCAGGCTTAACAACTAGCATATATAAAACACATTCCCTCAGCAGATGATCTATATTGCAATTAAAAGCTGCTCTAAATAAAAGTCAGTAAAAACATGGTGCTTTCAGATGCTTTAAAGTGAAACTCGAAACATAACCGGCTCCGTACGTGATTGTGTTTTCAGCATAAGTTAACGTCGTAATTTAGCCAGATAAATAGAGATCCAGTTCTGTGTGTTACACATAGCTCGCTAAACCCATTAATCCCACTTTGTAGTATGCCCCTCAGATCAGGTTTTCAGTTGTTTCTCAGCATATCTAAAGTGTAGACGTTTGTATGTTTTAATTTTTAGTTTTAGAAATAAAAACTAAATCGGGCGTTCCTCAAGGGCCTGTTCGTGGTCCATTATTCTTTAACCTTTACATGTTCCTGCTTGGTATGATTCATAAAGAATCATAATCTATTATGCCTCTCTTATGCAGATGATACACAATTGTACTTATCATTTCCTCTGAATATCTTAAGCCAGTTCACAATTTAATAAACTGCACTGATAATTAATTGCTGAATATCTAGAAACTTTTTAGAACTGAACAGAGACAAGACAGAAATATTTGTTGTTAGCCCAAAAAGTGATGGCAGTAAGACTAAAAATTTGTTCAGATTTATCATCCCTTTCTCTGAAACACAGTGAGGAATATTGATAGGAACCTTGACCTTATTTTGGACAGTAATCTCAGTTTTGCTAATCATATTAATGAAGTAACCAGAACTGCTTTCTGCCACCTACAAATATGGTCCCTCATTTTAACGTAGATTTTCAGTTATCCAGGCCATGGTAGTCTCAAGAGGTTGAAAAAAAGGGAACTGGACTTTTTTTCTTTTTCTGTAAGATCTTCCAAAAGGCTTCTTAAGTTCTAAAACCAAAAGGTGGCATCCAGGTTGTTGAACCCTAATGGCTGTTTTTCCCTTTGGAGGTGGTCGTTCACCTACTATTAATCATGTAAATGGACTGGTTCTTATATAGCACCTTTCTACTCTACTTGAGCACTCAAAGCACTTTATACAACATGCCTCAATCACCCAGTCACACCTATTTATACAAGCACTTTTTCTACACTTAAGTACTTTCTATGTAATATTTGCACACATTCACACTTCAGTGAACATATCGGGGAGCGATTTGGGGTTCATTGTCTTGCCAAGGATACTTTGGCATGCAGACTGGAACAGAGAGCGATTGAACCACCAACCTTCCTATTAGTAGGTGACCTCCTCTGCCTCCTGAACTGATGTGTGTGATCATATGAGCCAAGGTGTGGAAAAAGGCATGTATCATTACCACCAGGGGTTTCAGGTGAAACCACTGTGAGACCTTGCCCCACCCTATCATGCAACCTATAGAGGTCACCAACAAGGGCTGCAAACTTAAATTTAGATGAACCCATAGTGTCCATAGTGTGATTTCATTTTTCACTTGTAAATCTGCAACTGAGGCAGTGGAGATGTTTACAACAGAAACCGCTTTACCCCTGATCAGATTTGCACACTGTTAGACCTCTGCCACAGCACCTTGCTAAAGGGATAATATTTACCAGATGTGATCAGCTGCTGCTGGTTGACAGACATAATTCTTGGGCTTCTACCTGAAGAATTAATGATGCATTTATCATTCAGAGAATATCTTTGCTAATGTATACTCAGAGTCAATTTAATTAAGTTTGGCAAACTCCAATCACAATGCTATACCTGGCTTCTACAATAGTTGACTTGACCAGAAGAAGAGATTGCTCTGTTTGGATTGCTCTGTTGTACGTTGGTCACCTACCTGGCCCATGACCTACTTGTTGGACAACTGCATCATGGTTTCAAGCTTCTTCCATTTGATAGTTATTGAAGCCACTGTTTCTCTGGGAACAGGTACAGTTTAGAATTGGTTTTAAACTCTTGCTTTGATCTATGCCTTGCCAAACGTTTGGATGGAATTCTACAGAGGATTCTTGGGACTTCATCATTTGGATTTTGTTTTGACATGCAATGTGGATTGTGGGATCTACAAAGGTGTGTGTATATATGTGTGTATATATATATATATATATATATATATATATATATATATATATATATATATATATATAATGTGTGTGTGTGTGTGTGTGTGATATATATATATATATATATATATATATATATATATATATATATAAAAACTATAGAATATTTAATAGTGAAGAAATTTCAGGACTGGACTTGTTGCACATGCAGCATCCTATCATGAATCCACTGGAAGTCACTGAGCTCCTTAGAGCGACCCATTCTTTCACTGATGTTTGTAGAAGCAGTCTACATGCCTAGGTGCTTGGTTTATACACCTGTGGCCATGAAGTGATTGGAACACCTGAATTCATTTATTTGGATGGGTGAGTGAATGCTTTTGGCAATACAGTGTCAGTTATTAAAGGCTATATTAAAAATCTAGTTAAATAACCTAATGACTCAGACCTATTTAAAGGCTTCCAGATATAAAGCCTAAAAAGACCTAAAACATGGAGACCGTCACAAACGGCACCTAATCTAAGTCTACTGTTATTTACTACTGTAATTATTACAAAAGTTAAATCAGTGCTAAGATGTGTTTCCCTCTGTCCTTTCTCAGCCTGTCCAGCAGTTATGAAGCTCAGATGAAGAGTCTGCTGAGAATTGTTCGTATTTTCTGCCATGTGTTCCGTCTGGGGCCCTCATCACCGAACAGTGGCAACGACATGGGTTACAATGGCAACAAGACACCACGCAGTCAGGTTTTTAAGGTTAGCAGACTGTATTTATACCACATACCTACATCTGCAGGTGCACCACTGAAACCAAAAGTAATGTCTGGTGGGTATTCTTCTAAAATTATAATTGAGTTATATCTTATTTGAAATCTAGTAGTATATAAAGAATTTTATGTGAAAAAATATAGAACACCCCACCCTCGCCCCTAACCCCGGTTGTCCGATACTGGGCGGAGATTTTTTTCTGGCTAGATTGCTGTAGTACTCTACTGTACTCCCTAATCTTAGTCCTGTTCACTTAAAATTTCATGCATTGTTTTATGACATGTTGTTTCTCACATTTTCAAAAATTCTATATTAACATGAAAAGAATTTTGATCACTTTTGAGGTGAATGCAGTTGACCTGTGAGAAGTAGTACATCAAAGTATAAAACCTGTTCCTGTTCCTCTAATGGTTGCTGACTCCTATACTATACATGTGGTCAGGGCATAACTCTTATCAGACGTCTGAAGTTGGGGCAGATTGGACAATGAGTTGCAGCAGTTTTTGAATGACAGCAAATAAAAATTTCAGCTGACTGCAGCTGATTGAAATTCCTCATGGCCTTCAACAAAAACTCAAAAGGTTCACAATTTAGCATGGCCAAGGTCTGTAATCACCAAATTTAGATCAATCTATGTGCTGGGAATATTTTCATAGGTGGTGCTATGGAGCCATTTTTATTCTCCATATGTGAAACCCATAAAATATGTAAATTTTCGCCTGACGTGTACAAAATTTCAAGAGTTTTTGAGTGTGTTTGGCCCTCACAAAGGTGATCATTTGCCTGAATAATAATACTAAATGAAACAAATACAATACGGCTTTCACACTGTGAGTTTTTGGGTCCTAACACACTGTGAGTGCTCAGGATCTTATAATAAATGGAGCAGATACAACAGGACCTTAATCCTCAGGCCCTAATAAAAAAAATCCACCAGATTTGAATTCAATTCAATTTTATTTATATAGCACCAAATCACACCAACAGTCATCTTAGCAGTGATTTAACTTTTGTAATAATTTGTAACAATACAAAAAAAAGACTTAGATTAGATGCTGTTTGTGACGGTCTCCATGTTTTAGGACTTTTTAGGCTTTATATCTGGAAGCCTTTAAATAGGTCTGAGTCTTTAGGTTATTTAACTAGACCTTTAATATTGTCTTTAATAACTGACACTGTATTGGCAAAAGCATTCACTCACCCATCCAAATAAATGAATTCAGGTGTTTCAATCACTTGGCCACAGGTGTATAAACCAAGCACCCAGGCATGCAGACTGCTTCTACAAACATGGAAAGAATGGGTTGCTCTCAGGAGCTCAATGAATTCCAGTGGAATCATGATAGGATTCCACATGTGCAACAAGTCCAGTTGTGAAATTTCCTTGCGAAGAAATATTCCGCAGTTGACTGTTAGTGGTATATGCTGAGGTGACCAGAGGCCACCAACTTTTCTGCAGTCAATAATTACAGACCTTGACAGGGCTTGTCTGACTGGATTGTGGCTTTAAGATTAGCTCAAGAACAGTGCGTAGAGAGCTTCATGGAATTGATTTCCATGGCCAAGCAGCTGCATCCAAGCCTTACCAAGCACAATGCAAAGCGTTGCATGCAGCAGTATAAAGAATGCAATAGTATAAAGCATGCCGCCACTGGACTCCAGAGCAGTGTTCTCTGGAGTGACAAATCACGCTTCTTCATCTGGCAATCCCAGTGGATGAGTTTGGGTTTGGAAGTTGCCTGGAGAATAGTGCTTCTCTAATGCCGCATTTCCATTAGTACCCACTCAGTGCGGCTCAACTCCACTCAGCACGGTTTGTAGACATTTCCATTAGTACCAGGTACTTTTGTAGTACCCACTCAGCTGGGGTTCCAAGCAATCTGAGCCGATCTGAAAATGTGACGCAGAAGAACAGTATCCCACTGATTGGCCAGGGAGTGTCATGAGAGCGACTCCTTCACCAGAATCAATGACGCCATTTTTAAAACCTGACAGCAAGAAAATGGAGACTCGCAAAGCACAGGGAGGCTCAGTTGAATGCCTAGACCGACAGTTTGCAGCGATAGTTTTGCAACAAGAGAGCCATCGGAAACATGCACCAAGCATACGTATTTTTATTTTAACCCTATACTATACAAAGGCGGAGGCCCTGGCAGACTGATCCCCGGCTATCAAGACTGGCTATCGGGACATGGAATGTCACCTCTCTGGTGGGGAAGATGCCCGATCTAGTGTGTGAGGTTGAGAGATACATGCCAGATATAGTTTGGCTCACCTCAGTGCATGACTCGATGGTTTTGACTGTCTAACATTCACACACATTCATATTCCGACAGTTGCATCGGAGAGCATCTTGGGGTTCATTATCTTGCCCAAGCTTTGGCATGCAAACTGGAGCATGCACCATGCACGTGGTAAAAGGACTAGATTGGTAGACTAGACTGGTGCTTACTCGTTAAGGTCTATGCCAAGGTGCTGGAAAGGAGGGTCCGTCTGGTATTCAAACCTTTCAAGAGGAATAATGCGGTTTTTGTCCTGGTCAGGGAACACTGGACCAGCTCTTTACCCTCTCGAGGAAATTCAGGTGTGTGTGTGGGAGTTTGCCCATCCAGTCTACATGTGTTTTGTGGACTTGGAGAAGGCATTCGACCACGTCCCTCGGGGTATTCTGTGGGGGGTGGGGGTGCAGGAATATGGACTTCTGGCCCATTGTTGCGGACCATTCAGTCCCCGTACAACCACAGCGAGAGCTTAGTTTGTATTGTAGGCAATAAGTCAGACTTGTTTCCTGTGGGTGTTGGACTTCGCCAGGGCTGCCCTTTGTCACAAATTCTGTTCATAATTTAAATGGACAGAATTTCTAGGTGTCTCCAAGTGGCAGAAGGCTTCCGCCTTGGTAGCCTCAGAATCTCATCTCTACTTTTTGCGGATGATGCAGTGCTATTGGCTTCATCAGATGGTGGCCTCCATGTCGCAGTGGAATAGTTCACAGCCAAGTGTGAAGGACTTGGCATGAGAATTAGCACCTCTAAGTCTGAGGCCATGGTCCTCAGCTGGAAAAGGGTGGAGTGCGCACTC